>JAJJMA010272147.1:19956-35512 GCA_023529015.1 Papaver nudicaule | reverse complement strand
GCGTCCAAACACCCCGTGAAACATGCAGGGCACTTTGTATCCGCTGGGTATAAAGGAATCATCAACCTGTATTTGAGAATAGCCCGGTACTCTAACGGTGACATCTTATGCCCTGGGCTCTCAATCGGGATAGCACGGAGAAAATCTTGGGCATGCGCCGCCTGAAGGCAACCAAAAACTGTTTTTTTCCTATCTGAGAACTCATACACTCTGTCCATGTCTTTAACTACTTTACCAAAAAGAGCACTCGCCAAAGAGTTTTGGGCTTTATGGGGGGCGGTGTTTTTATTGGTGAAGCTGCTAAAGTCAAAATCAGGGAGAGTCCCTCGCAAATTTTCCACCGCCTTGTGAAAACTGTCATCCATACCTTCTACCTCACTGTCCCTTAAAATATGATCTTGTAGGCTCCATGATTGGACACGTGATGCTAAAAAGGCATATTGGGAAGCCTCGCTAGCTGTATATAATCCAAGCCCACCGTATTTAATAGGTAGAGTTGATAGCCTCCACTGCAACTCTCCGAAGAACGAGCCCCCACATACCACAATATCCTCTATCACCTCTCTCAAACCTCCATCAAATATCTTCACTGCCTCTCCCATCCACTCTGGTTGGCAAATGCGAAGTCCAAACAACAAATTGGCAATGCCCATACATGTACGTAGGAGTAACAATTCACTCTGAGGATCATGGAGCTTCGACAAGGTATGCATCAATTCCACTGCCTTTTCTGCTCTCTTAATGGCAAGTCCCTTCACAAACCCAGAATCAAGACTGACAGCCCCTCCCAGTAATTTTATCCCCTTTTCCGGTCTTGAGATTTCAACAGGAAACATCCCATCAGTTAGCTTCCGTCCATCACAAGAGGGCCAAAAAATTTCTGTTTTCTTGATTTCAATATAAGCCCTAGAGCAGTACCTTCAGCCTGGATGATCTTAAGTGCTCTTGCCACCTCTGCAGTATCACCAATTACCATTATCAAGATACCAAGCTTGCAAGTCTAATGTGCATTGTTCTTTTAATTTTGTCACAAGTTGATGAAGTACCAAAGAGAATAACAATGGTCCTAGGGGGTCACCTTGTTGCACCCCCGTTGACGAATAAATATGGTAGTCTCTAACATATAATCTCGCAGATTGACCATATAAATATTCTACCCATGGCGATATTGATGGACATAGATTTCGTACCTCAAATAGCATGGTTGTTCGATTAACCAGGTTGAAGGCATTTGTGAAGTCTACAGTGAGCATGGTGAGGCTACAGTCTCCGTGGTGTTTATTGACAAACCTGTTCACTGCATGAAGAATTGCTTCTGCTCCCCCAGAGACCCCCACTCCAAACTGAAAGTCTTGTAAGTATGCTGCCATATCTCTTCCCACCCCTTTCATAGCCGTTTTAGATACTAAACAACGCCAAATCGTCCCGACAGCAATAGGACGAATACTCTTATCTGGCTTCAGAAGAGGTGTCAGAGGGGATGATGCAATGTACTCTGCGAGACTAAGCGGGCACCTGCCTCCAAGCCACAAGTTAACAACCCTTGTGATAGCCCCAACCAACTCAGTAGCGACAACTGAACCTTCCCCACAAAAGGAATCTAAAATATGTTGTGCTCGTAGACCATCCCTCCCACAAGATGTTCCCTTAGGGAATGATTTTATACAGCTTAGAATGGTACCTTCTTCTGCGACTAAAGGTGCCTCTTGCAAGGGAATACTTGGTTTTGTAGGAGGGGGGGTAATTGGATGTTTGTCTTCAAGCGCTTTCCTTGTATCTGCATTGTTTGACGCCACCCCTGAAGAACTAATAGCTTTAACCGCAACTGTGAAATGGCCATCTGCTACTTTACGTAAACATGCCGTAACGTTGGTGTGCAACCTATTGTCTTTCTCTTTGTCAACCTCATTCCTTGAATGCCCCGTCCTTGGAGTCTTAAGAATCTCCCTCACAAGCTTTTGAACACCCCCGACTTCGTTCCAAGTTGCCAAAGCTTGTAAGATAAGTTTTTGTTGAATTGCCTTGCGGTTCCCAGACTTGCAATCCTTTCTACCTTTAGGTCTAAAGACCCTCAATGTACAACGGGGGAGGAACAAGAGTTTAACCCATTGTGTGATAGATCTACGCTCCGCCGCTACTTTCAAAAGAGTTGCTTTGAGGGTGTGCGAGAATGCTAGCCTACATCCCCTTGGAATACTTTTCACAGTGCATGCGGGAGCTTTGAAGACCGCATCCAATGTCTCCACATTAAGCTCAAAATCTTCTTCCAATTGTATTACACTCTCCTGTGAACAAGGTCGAGTTACCCCTACGATGACTTCAAGCATATCTCCTTCACACATTGTAGGTTTCACCTCAACATTCTCGTCATGTTTACATACCCTGCTCCAAGCATGAATGCTCATACACTCATAGCAAAGCCATTGTTTCTAGGTCTTCAAAGCATTCTCCAACCCAACAAAGACATCCAAGTCATTCCTTATGGCTTCCTTCAATACATTTTTCCTTTCATCGGCGCCAAAGTGTGATTTCCTTATATGATCAACCAAGCAAGCAAACCCCTTACTCCCAATCACCCCGTTCCGACATCCATGGTAGTCTTTAAAAGGGAAGAGCACAAGGCATTTACCTTGAGAGGTCATTCAAACACAGTAGCCAACAAAAACAGTGCCCTAAGCTTTCAAAAGGTGTTACACACAGACAAGTCTTACTGTGATATTTTTCCAAACACCTTCTGTGCGAGAATCAAACGACCACAAACTGAACAAAAGACTGGAATTAGCAAAGAAAAATGGGAAAAGCTATGAATGATTTGTCTCCCACCATGTTCATAAGTAAGGAAACATGGGAAAATTCGAAAATGGAAGCCTCTCCCCCACAACACAACCCTATCCCATCGAGGTGATGGAGATGGTGGTTGGGGGGAGGTGGTGCTGGTGCTGGACGGGGAAGGGGTTGCTGGTAGTTGGGGGTATAGTCAGGAGGGTTGGAAGAAGAAGAGGGCTAGGTTGGTTTTTTTCTTTTCTTTTCTAATTGGAAAATTCATTTAACGAAAAACCACTACATTGTTTTGATCATCCTGACTCATCCATTGGCCACAATGGCTTCTCAGAGCAAATGCAGCATTGGCACTGTAAACCCAAATCGCCAAACCCAAATTTGGGTTTTCCGTTGGGTTTTGGTGCATTTTTCTGCAGCCATCACACCAATCATAAAGCATACATAAAACAGACGTGATGTTTGTTCACGTTCGAAATTTTGAAGCTAACTATAATCACGTTTTCTAACGGGGAGTGATTGTTATTCACGTTTTCTAATGAAAAGTGATTGATATTCACGCTTTCTAATGGTCTTATGATTTTGACGCCTTTTTAGTTTACGTTTTCAGATTGGCGTGATTCATATTCACGCTGGGCAGTTACGTGATTATTAATCACGTCCCACTATCCACACATAAACCTATTCGCTACACTATATTTGGTGCGAAAAGTTAGTGATTTTGGGTTTGGTGTTTTAGTGGAGCTTTGATTGCCGATCCTCTATTCCAAATTTGGTGTTATAGCGATGCGATTGCAATTGCTCTCATATTGCCATTCAACAGTGTCAGATAAAGAGGAGGCATGGTGCGCAATTATTTCGCACATTATTGGCCTCTCTCGGCTCAAACTTACAACTTCAAAGATCAAAACTACTATTAAGCAAATGAAGAATGTCTTCAATCCAACTATTTGTTGTCCACTTGACAGCATGCCTAGCTGTATTTATGGTTCGTACCACATGCAATTTCCTTCCAGTAATATTCTCATCAGTCCCTTCTTTTTTTCTTCTCAAGTACTGCCTTAAATACTATATTTGCCTCTGTTTTCTCTGCATTTAAGGTTGTTGTTGGGTAACATTGAGCTCCATAACTGTTACATGTAGCATCACGAATGATTAGTCCCAACCCCGCACGTTAAGTCACAATATTAAATGAAGCATTAAAATTAACTTTGATAATATCCTCCACTGGTAAAGACCAATGAGTATTCCTATTATTTGTAATAGAGATCCGAATTTTTATTTGTAGCCTGACAGGAATGCTTCCAGCCATTATTAGAACTTATTGATTTTATCCGCAGTATTCCTAGCATGAACTTGAGTATTATCAAAGACTAAGGGCAATTCCTATGGATTGTTCAAATCAGTTGAGGATACCTGTCCAGGTGGATGAACAAAGGTGGTTTTGCACTATGGTAAAAACACTCAGCGGCATACTTTAGCCAAGCGGCACAACTTATATCGGGCGGCATTTATGCCGCCAGCAGCGTAAGTTATGCCGCTCGGCATAAGTTGTGCCTTTTCAACGGCTACTCTACCACTATAAATACTCAACCATTTCCCAACCATTTCACAACTCAAAACACACAAAAAAAAAAACATAAACTACATAATACAAATCGCAAAAACAAGTTCTTTTTATTCTTCTTTACACATATGGAGGTTGAATACGATATTGAGATTCCTTCATCTGAAGAGGAAGCATAAATCGATATGGAAATGCTTCATACTTTCAATGAAGAACAAGAAACGTATCTGAGAGTTTTGCAACAGTTGGATGAAGAAGAGGAATCTGCTAGAAGACGTCGAACAATGATGCGCAGATTTATACCGGAGCTATACCTCGAACTCCTTAACCAAGGGAAGCTTTTAGAAGAAGATGGAGGTGGAGAATGAGACATTTTTTCCACGACAGGATGATGAATTATTATTTCAATCTTGATTGTGTGTACTCTGACGAAGATTTTCAGCGGTGGTTCCGAACGGGACGACATTGCCTTGTTCAGAGAATAATTGATGAATGTTGTTTAGTCGAGCCTTTGTTTAATTATCAATATGATGCCCGGAATTTGAAAAGGTTTAGTCCTGAACAGAAGATCACTGCGGCCTTGCCAATATTGTTATGGTGCACCAGCAAATTCTATTGATGAGTATATTCGCATGGGAAAAACTACCGCCTACAAATACCTTCAATTGCTCATTTTGGTTCAAGCTACTTAAGAGAGCCGAATGAGCTTGATATGGTAGAGATCATGAAGGAGAACACAAAAAGAGGTTTTCCACGGATGTTGGGTAGTTTAGATTGCATGCATTGGGTTTGGCATGGATGCCCAACTGATTGGGCATGCCAGTATAAGGGTCACTACCCTAAGCCAACGGTAATTTTGGAGGCGATGATTGTTGGATTTGGCATGCATTTTTTGGACTACCTGGTTCACATAATGATATCAATGTGTTGCACAAATCACCACTGTTTGAGGATCTGAAGACTGGAGTTTCCCTAGCATGTAATTTCACCGTGAACGGCCTCGATTACAAGCAAGGGTACTATCTTGCGGACGGAATCTATCCCCAGTGGTCAACATTAGTTCAAGCCTACTCTGCTTTACTGCCTACGAATCCTGCTTATCGTGATAAGAAACACTTTAATGGATATCAAATGCACTACGCCACAGGGCCTGATTCCCAACGTTTTTTTTTTTCCGCATCTGCAACGTTAATAGCCGTTGCCCACGTGGCAACGTCAAATAACGTTGCGCAATTTTTTTTAACGTTGCTCCAAATAGGAATTATTAAAAATTAATTAAGCAACATTATTATCGTTGCCAGTAACGTTGCGTCTTCAAGGGCTTATATGTCTTTTTACCGGAAATTACATTTTTTACATTTATATAGATTTTCTCCGTCTAACTTTCTATTTCTCATTTTCTTTTCCTTCGACTCATAAAAAAATCTCCTTCTTCCTCACTCGTTTTCTTAAGTACACAGAGACCATTTCTCATCTTCTTCTTCCTCACTCAGTGTCTTCCTCAAATACACAGACTTTCTTCTTCCCCCTTTCGACTACCACCACCACCATCTCCAATACACAGAAACTAAAAATTAGGGTTAGGTTTTTCTGATTTGAAATTGGGGTTCTGATTCCTTCTCCAATGCGCGTTCTAAATCTGATTAGATTTCTTCAAATCGCATCAGATGGGTTTGGGTTAAAAATATCGAGTTTGGGTTTGAGTGTTTTTCGAGGTCTTTAGTAGATTTGAGTAGATCTGTTGATTTCGTAAGAGTTTAAGTAGGGTTTGGTTATATGAATCTGGTTTTTAATTAACTTATTCGATTTGGTTATATGAATTTGGTTATGTAAATCTTTAGCCTCTTTACTCATTCGATTTTCTAGGGTTACAAAAACTGATTTTGATTTTCGTTGGATTTCATGGATATTTAAAGAATGGTTTTGTTTTTTATACAATTTTATGTTGAGTTTCGGTTTATTATCAGATCTGGTTGTTTTTATTATCTAGGGTTAATTTTAGTTTTGATATTGAGGATTTGTGAATTTCGGAAATATGTGTTGGATATTATGTTGACTGTGGTTGATTTGAGATGGGTTTCGTGTGAATCTGAATCCATATATGGGGATATCTCTAATGGGGAACCAACAATGAGTACCAATGAAGGTAAGGGAATTTACTTGACCTAAATCTAGCTAACTTAATTCATTTTGTTTTCATTTGTTTTTTGTAGATCTGTTTTCGCTTGGCTGTTGTTGACTTGGAGGCCATTGGAATTGGGGGGAAGTCCAGCATATTTCAGATTCACACGAAAAATTGGGGCCAAGAAAGTTTAGTGAAGTTATTGACACAACATTTTGGGTATTCTCAATTCAGAGGAAAACTATTAAAGCCATTGAAGCTGTTTTATGAGGTATCTTCGAAGAACCCTTTGTTGATATGTTCAATTTCATGTTCTGTTGAATTCGAGTTAAGGATTTTGATTTCCAGTGTCAATTTTGTTTGTATTGTTTATGTTGGAGAAGATGAACAAACATCCCCACAACTATCACCAATCTGCCTGAAGGTGTTTGACCTTGATAAGACACAGCCAGAGGGTTCAAGCAGCAAAGCTCCTGAATGCATCCAAATATTGCGGATATTTACAGATCAATTTCGTGAAGCAAAGGTACCGCAGATGTGTACAATTAGTTTTTTTATGTGACTCTAGCTTCAGTGAGCCTGTACAATTAGCAAGATAAAACTCCGAGACAACATACCCTTGATCAGATTGGATGTATGTTAACTGTGTCACGATGAGTGATCCCTTGGTATGTAGTTCCTGTTGCATTCCATACGGAAACTCTTGTTGAAGAGGTCAAATCTCTTATTCGACATTAAAGACTATGACTTGGTTTATGTCCGTGTGACTAACACTTCCCTAATTGCAGCAATAAACCCATTTGGGCAAGTTCCAAGTTTAGCTGATGGTGATTTCAAGTTTAGTTGATGGTGATTTCAAGCTTTTCGACTGGGGCATAGAATATCACTGTCTATGGTGCTTTACTTGCTCAAATGCTTTGTCTATGCACTGACCTGGTGCCGAACAGCAGTATCGTTTTTGCTTCTGCACTAATCTGTCTTTTAACCAATCTTTTCCTTTGTAGTATATTTTTATTCTTACAAATCATATTTTGTACATTATCAGGAGTCGAAATTGTAATCGTAACACCAGGACGGCTGATTGATATGCTGGAATGTGGCCATAAAAACTTGAACAGAGTTACATTTTTTGTGTTGGGTGAGGCTGCCCGTATGTTGGACATGGGGTTTGAGCCTCAGATGAGGCAAATAGCTTCTCAGGTATGCTTTATCTCATAATTTGACCTGTAAGTTTTTACAATGACCTGTAATTTTAATTGATATGCTAGTATTCGACCTGTAAGTCTTTACAGTGACCTGTAATTTTAGTTGATATGCTGGTAAACTATGGAAACGGTTACGAGTTGTCCTGGTATCAGCTTAAGATTACAATGGATACTCTTTATCCAGTTCTATTGAATTCGTTGATGAAGTGGCGGGGATAAAACAAACTGATTCTTTGGCAGTGTTACACTGTTACTCACATAACTTGTAGCATAGCAGGTGAACTATTTAACTAGTATCTTTGTACTTGAGATTAGTTTATCTGAAATTTTTAGCCCATTATCAAAATGGACTACATGAAGATGTTTTTCGTTAGGAGTGCGTCATATTATTCTATAGATTCTATATTATGACATTTGTGCAATCTGTAGCTCCATAATTAGCAACCATGAAATAACCTTACATGGAAATTTGATCTTACATCATTGGAACAGGTTAAGGTGGAAGTCTGGCGTTTTGAAGAGGAACAAGCAGTCTTTTGATGTTGCAGTATCCAAGACAGAGTGAAAGGAGCCTAAAGTTGCAGGTGTTGCAACGGGATTTCTCTTAACTTCCAATCTTGCCAATCTCACTTTAGTTTAACTTGGTGTTTTTAACTTCTAGTTGATGGATTCTATTTTGATGTACCTCTTATCAAGGTTGTGGCATCACAAGATTGGCCAGAGGTCACAATGTGTGCTGGTTTAGTACGTGCTCAAGTCCATCGCTAAGAATTGATTCAGGATCTGTTCAAAGTATGGCAGGAACTGTAACGGGTGGCATGGTTAAGTATGTATCTTTTTTGTTCTCATTGTTTGTATATTTGGTGTCAAATTATTTTCTTATTTTCTTTTCTTCCTTTTCTTGTTTGTACATAAATACGTATTTTTATGTAGATTTTGTAATACATTTTTCTTTAATTCAAATACAAAATTTATTTATTTTGTAATTTTATTTTTTTTAATTTTAATTATATATTCCGCAACGTTTATAGGCGTTGCCTAAATTATCTAAAACGTTGCTCTAAATAAAAGGGCAACAGAAGTGGTGACGTGTGGTGACGTCACTTACGTTGCTTATAACAAAAAGTGCAACGGAAGTGGTGACGTGTGGTGACATCACTTACGTTGCTTCATTTATAAAAAACGTTGCTTTAAATAAAAAGAGCAATGTTACTAACGTTGCATTAAATAAAAAAGAGCAACGGAAGAAGCAACGTAACTTCCGTTGCTTTAAATAATTAAAGCAACGTTATTAGACGTTACCAAAAATTTGTAACGCAGTTTTCGCAACGCTAATAGACGTTGCTTTAATTCGGCGCAACGTCTTATCCGTTGTAAACCGGTCCCTGTGGCGTAGTGATGGCTAAGAGAAAGGATGTTGAGAGGGCGTTTGGGATTTTAAAAACGAAGTATGCAATAATCTGTGGTCCTTATCGGAGTTTTGATATTGAAGTAATGAACAGTGTTATGCTTGCATAATTTTGCATAACATGGTTATCACTAAAACTCGTCGTGATCCTGCATGGATTAATTACGAGGACGAGGATTTGAGGCCTCAACTTGTGGTCGAACGCGTTTTGCCTGCAAGAGAATATAGACTTGCCACTGATAGAATTCAGAGTGCAGGTCTTCATTAGCAACTCCGACATGACTTGACGGCTCATCTTTTGGAAAGGTATGGACAAGGGGGAGGCGATATGCACATCCCCGAAGACGAAGAACAAGACGACTAAGATAGGGGGTTTGGTTGTTTTTTTTTTAATTGGTTTTTTTGTTGTTGTAGTTAATCTGAAGACATAAAATTAATTAAAGATTAATTTATTATATTGTTACTGCTAATACTACAAAGAACTAGAGAGATTACGTTTAAAAAAAAAACAACCAAACATTACATAAGTTAAACTAACTGGAATCTAAAATAACTGAAAATAAATAAAACTAACTAGAATCGAACTAGTCTTCCTAATCTTCTTTTCCGTAGTCTTATTATTATTATTATTCTTATTCAAGTCCTTCGTTCTTCTTCTTCATCAAGCCTTCTTGTTCATTATCTAACCCCAAGCATAAGCGGCTTCCTCATCCCATAGGTCATTGGATGAGGCATCGAGATCTTCACTATTGAAAGGGGGGAGTGCACCTGGTGCTGGTGTTGCTCCTGGGTTTGTTGTTGGTGCTGGTGTTGGGGGTGTTACTTGTGGTGGGAGAACAGGTGGAAGATTCACTTCGTTGAACCCCGTCTCCCACATCTTCCTCTGGAACTCATTCATGTTCAAAGCGTTCATTGACATTATCTTGTTCTTCTTGAAATTCTAAAATGTTGCTCCTGTGAAAGACGACTTTTTTGAAGCTGTCGGACCACTATGTTTATATGGAGGGATCTAGCTTGCTCAGCCTTCCGCTCGTGCTCCAACCATTCTGCCATGTTGAAAGTGCCGGAAGAAGTTCCAGCTCGAGCTTCAACCCTTGCCTTTTTGGAGGCCTTCTGACATCCACCCCTAGTCTTCTTGCTACATTTGTTCACGTTCAGAATCCTCATATTAGAATTGTCACTGTCAACATTCTCGGTATTTTTTGGTGGCTGTGATGATGAAACTGGCGAAGAACTAGGATCTCCATCACGGAAAGCTTAGGAAATAGGAGAGTACGGGGATCTGGTGGGTGTTGCGTATCCATCCAAGGCATGAGGGTTGAACCGGTTCAAAGCCTTCAGAATGTGATAACAACTTTTGAAAAGACGAGGGTTCCGAGTACACCACCAATCTTTTATTTTAGTCCACCTATAAGTCAAACCTTGAACGGTTCCTGTAATCAAGAACTCAAGAACAAGATCTCTTTCGTCACTTATTGATTCACACAAGGGGAGTCCATACAAGATCCGAAAGGCTATGTCAACAACCAAGTACGACACTTTTTAAATATTTATGACAAGTCAAATATAACGCGGAAATAAAGTAAAGTACACACAAGAATTTTGTTAACGAAGAAACGACAAACTCGAAGAAAAACCCCGGGACCTAGTCCAGTTTGAATACTCTTAAGAATTAAGCCGCCAACACACCTACTCTCAGACTTCGGACTAGCTGGTGCAGACAATATGACCCTAATACGGCTATTAGTCACAAAGATTTCCCCTAAGTATTTCTACGCCTCCAACCACAGCAAGGTGGTCACGCACATGTACTCCCAATCGCAAACAGACGTCTTTTACTGTCTTACACAAGAGTTTCCTCACAGCCCGACGCGAGGACTATCGCTACCCGACCTCCAATCGGACGATTACAACCTTATGGACAACAACCAAATAGCGGCAGGTCAAATCGCTAGATGAGATCCTTGGTAACTTTACAGATATTTCACCGAAGTTGTTTTACACCAATAGCGAGGATATTTAAGCTTACTTGGTAATAAACCCCTCGAGATATCGATCAAGGTTTCAAAACCAAAACTCTCGAAAGAACAACCTTGTCGTCCCAGTTGGAATCAAGCAATCAGCTTGAGCAAGTACAATATTATATGACCGTGAAGAACAGCGTATCTGCAAGAAATAAATCCAATAACAACAATCTTAATTCCACTTAATATCAATAGTTTAGGCGCACAAACCGAAAGCTGCTTGCTGAAAAATCTAGGTTAATAGATAAAGAGTATGTTCTAATCACAACGATCTTGAGTGGCCTTATTGCAGAAGAGAAGGACCATAGAATAAACAAGATCGCAAGGTTTGATAGACGTGATAGAACAAGACACAAGTACAATACAAAGAAGACTAGTAAACATAAACTACCATAAGAGGTAATTCAAAGCTTCTCGATCCCTAGAGAAGAATTTCACGCAATTCTAGACCGAGAGCAAAAGCTCAAAGGTAACTAAAAAGAAAAACGTCAAACACAAGCTATAGTTCCCAAGAAGAGCTTGGTAGAGGGACAAAGCTTTTAAGAGAGATACCACTCCTATTTATATTGACTAAGGCTTAGCTTTGAAATGAGACTAACTTAATTTCGGAAATTCATTAAAGCACATTTCCATATATGTTCCGAAATACCTAACTTAAACTCATAGCATTTAATGAGATCTAATACTCTAGCATTTTACATTAAAGAAAAATATATTTCATAAATGAAAAATATATTTCAATAAATGTTTTTGCCAAGATTAATCAAAACAATTAATACTCATAAGGTATATTTGGATATTTCATTTAATTCGAAATATGGTGCTTACCAAATATGCTCCCTGGGAAAGAGCTCAATTCGAAAACGTGTCCTTTTGTTTCAAAAATCTCCTTAAGGTATAATTACTTCCAAATGTCGTCATCAACTTTGATAATGTCGACATCACTTCCTAGGCTTTGTTGGACGGGCCAGAACGATCCTAGGTGGAAGTGGGATCTGGTCCAACGTGGCTCAAAGTTCCGTATAAACGTATCATGGCAGACGAGGACAAGCCTTGTGTGTTAAGCTTAAGTGAACACATAGGTTCAATGGACATTCTGAATCAGCAAAAAGATATACCAATAAAGTACAATGCATGATTCAACGAGTAAAAGCAAAATGTTGAATCTCCTGAATTCTCGATTCCAATATAGATGATCACGTTAATGATATCCAAGAATTCAAATCAAAACATCAAATGATAAATCAATTGAATATTTGATCGAGTAGTATATCCATACGAAGATCTAATCACATACAGTATTGATCATAAATCATGTGTCTACTAACTAGAGCGACGAACCATATTTCTGACTATGACTCAAACCAACTTAGTTGTACATTGAAGATGAACGAATTCAAACTTCAAACTGAGAAATCAAACACATTAATTCGTTGAAGCACAAATCAAAATGATAGAGTTTGAACTTCGAAAATACGCATTCTGAGATAACCATTTTTAGGTTTCGAAATCTACATATTGTTTGGCAGAAACCAAATTAAGGTTTTAGATCCTAAAGTTCATATATGACCAGAACCGAATTAAGGTTCCCAAATCAAGTTTCCAGATAGCGAAACCAAAGCTAGGTTTTGAACTCTAGATTATGTTTAACAAAACCTTGGTTAAGGTTTCGAAACAAGAAACACATATTAATATCGTCACAAATGTTTGGTGTCGAACTTGAGAGTCCATGTGGTCAAGAGACGTTTCAGCAACACACCTTTTTGTCCTTGATGCACAGGTTATATTTCACGGTTCACATAAACCCTTGGGAAACCCTAGGGTCTTTTCGACCTTTTAGAACTCACATGGTCAAGACACATTGGTCTCGATTCTCAAGTCACTGTTAGCCAACAAACATAGTTTCGAACTCATGTTCTCTCATTGGTCACATTTTATTTAGACCCATTAGCTCATGGATGCGAAAACCGGATTATGGATTCGAAATCAAAGTTTAGTTTTACCAAAACCTACATTGAGGTTTCGAACTCTGAAAATCCATAAGATGAGATAATCAAGAATATGGTTTCGAAATCTAGAAGTATGATATGGCGTACAAGATGTTCATATATCAAGAATCAAATAGATGATTCAGAACTTCAGTAATCAGAGCCAAACCATGACGTAGTATTCGAACTAAGAACAACAGTATATCGAGTCTACACAACATAAGTCTGAGTCACGATCTCTCTTACATTTAGCTCATACAAGTACTTGCTAATTAATCCGACAGAGTCAGACTAAGTAATTAGAGACAGAATACTGTGATGGATTAAATCTCGCAATACCACCGAGACAACATCACAACTGCTATATCCAACTCATATTAATTAGAGACGGAGAAGAAAAGAAAGCTCTAAGCAATATGGAACGTCATAACTACAACAATAATATCGCAAGCGTTAAAGCGGAGTTATATCTTAAGACACACTGATCACAAGTGATCAAGTCATAACGTAAAGCTTTCAGCAATGAGTTATGTTTTTGTCTTTTGTAGCACAAGTGTAAAAGATAATGGAATCGCGTTATTTAGATTCACTAACCCCTTGAATGATGAAGCCGGATGTCTTCATTTGATCTTCAGTCTTCTTCAACTCTTCAAATAGTGATTCTAAATCCTACTAAAACCTTTCACAACCTAAAGCTAACTCAATGATGACTTTACCTAATGTGTGTTGTTTAGCGGTCGAGTTTTGATCACTAAACTTGACAACTAAGCTTAACATACTAACACTTAGTGAGGTTGACCGATCCATGCTCTAACAATCTCCCCCTTTGTCAATTTTTGTGACAAAAACTCTTTACATAGATGAACGAGAAATTGAAAACCTAAGTTTTACGCTTCGACTTCTTCTACTTAGCTTGATTGGACACCAATAGTACCTGCAAAATATGTCAGTATGCAAACAAGATATGTGTTATTGAAAATTCAAATGATAACCAATATACTTACTCCCCCTGAATGCAAGTTCGGATGTTTATCAAGTCCGACGTATTTTTATCAACTGCAGCACAACGAAAGTCTATAGTGCTAGTAACCATTAGTAACATCTAGTGTTACTCCCCCTTAGTTAATGCTTTCATTCATTTTTCAATATACGTGCAGGCATTTTTCTTCCCATATGACACTGCTTACTGTCAAAGACCAAGCACTGAACGAGTCAAGCTATCAATATTTCTCCCCATTTTTGTCAAAAAGAATTGACAAAGGGTCTCGAAAATATCTGGGTTCGAGATAAATGCTCAAGTTCCGAGAAAAGCGATTCAACATATAAGAATGATTGCATTCATAAGGGTCAGCATTTCAACAAGTTACACAAAATATATATATAATAATCAACACAAGTAGCCTGTTAGGAAATATAAAAGATATAAGAAGATATGAGTTATATTCCCTGTATATTCCACAACCACGCTCCCCTAAAGATATTTTTCCTACTAAGCGCAAGTTCACAAAAGAACTCACCCCCGTTGGTTGTCATTCTCTCGGACATGAGAACAACGGAAATAGTCTTTGCCAGAGAAAGACTTGAGATCTGGTTTTGGGTTTTTGAACACGTTTGTAGTCTTACTAGATTATACCAAAACCAATGATTTATACGTATACTATAATTCCAGTCATAAGACATCAAGGAATCCAATAGTATTGTGACTAGCATAAAATCAATCTCCTCCTTACATAGTTATACTTATACCTGCGTACAAAGTCATTAGTACAAACATAATAGACACAAACATAAGGAGGCCAAGATATCAAGATATTTAAATAACAATTATATAGATCAGCTCCCTAGGAGATAAATGTATAATCATGATAACTTGCAGCAAATATTCATTAATGGATTTGAAATATTATATCAAAATGTTGCATTCGAAACTCGCGTAAATTTTTACATTTTTCGAGTATATAAAATAATAAACAATCATTATATGTTTTTATCTCAGAATTCTCATATGTTCCCAATAGATTAGAATATCCATGTTTCACACCCAAGACAATATGAAGGCAAATATATCTTAGAAGAAAACAGATTCAAATCTAATGACTCTCGATTAGTCAAGGATGACCAAGTGAGTCAAAGGGAACACCAAGCCTTGAGTATGGAAGGAAACACACCAAACATGACCAAAATCACGTTTTTCATGTTTAGGTTTCGAAACCTAACATTTATGATTGTTAGAATTCGGAACCTACTTTTCGTCGGCGAATATGAATATTGTTTTGCACATAACTTCTTCATTCTGTATCAGAATCAGGTGATTCTTGGCTCAATTGAATCGCCTCTTCAAGAGCTATACATTGAGGACAAGTATTATTGCCAACTACTTAACAATTATTTATTTAACATTTCATCCATATTAAATGATCAAGGAAACAAATATGCAAGTTAATAGATCGAAAAACTCAAAATA
>JAJJMA010272147.1:0-19946 GCA_023529015.1 Papaver nudicaule | reverse complement strand
GTCATGAAGATCAAAGCAAGAGGCTCCTCCGGAGTTGCTTCTAAGGACTTCTACCCTTTCCATATATTTCTTCATTGACTGGAAAATGTTGTCTATCTCTGCATTGTGTTCATCTTCACTCATCTGCGTAGTCGAAGAATTCTTGGACTTACCTGGAGTGGTATTGCGATTTTTTGGTAACCATTTTTGTTTGGTTCTCGCAGCAGCAGGTTTCTCTGTATGACAAACTTTTGAACTAGTTGTAGAAGAATCCTTTGAACAATTGACCTTTTGTGTATAAGGGTCGGCTTTTCTCCAGTTGGGTGCATCAGATTTTGTCTTTGCAGAATTATTCTCCTTTTTATAATAACGATGATTATTAAAGGATCTGGACGAACTCTTAGAGACATGTCTTGGTTCATCATAATTCGTTTGTAAATTTTTAGGATAATACCGATCTGAATTACCTGTGGAAGAACTGCAATTGTTCACAAATGGTTTAACCACTTCCTTCGCTAGAGAAGAGAGAGTCTCATGTCTTCAGATTTCTTTTCAGATATCTGCATCCTCTTTTCAGGTGCCCTTTATTACCACATTGTTATTATTATGTTGAAGTGGATTCCTTTGAGATGGTGTATGACGAACATTGTTCGTTTCATCATTGACAGAGAGTAAAGGACTTTCATTAGAAGAAGCATCTTCTTTAATGTTTACCTTTGAAGAGTTCGGTTGGACGAAACCTTTAGCTTTGACAAACTTGTTCTCTTTGCTTATACATGGAGCGTTTA
Source organism: Papaver nudicaule (assembly GCA_023529015.1). Lineage (NCBI taxonomy): Eukaryota > Viridiplantae > Streptophyta > Magnoliopsida > Ranunculales > Papaveraceae > Papaver > Papaver nudicaule. The sequence continues at coordinate 19,179 of JAJJMA010272147.1, read as the reverse complement.
TTCCCTTATATCCCAACTCGAGTATCAAGAGGATGTCTCATCTCCTTTAGCATTGAGTCAAGTTTGTTTGAGCTATCCTTAAACTTTTTCAAGTCTTGTTCCATCCTCCCAGATTTTTATTAGCAACATCAAGATCTAGACGAAGTTTTTCACACTCATCAGTCTTAGATAGAATAATTTTATCACGATCTTGATTTCTGAATTAATGTGAATTCTACCTTTTAGTATCTTAATTTCCTTTATCGATTTATGTTTATCACCACTCAACAGAAGCATAAAGCAGCGGTGATACTGAGGAATACCCATGTCACCCTTAGGAAGAGAACTTTCATGAATAGTCACTTCAATATCAGCCATGTCTTCGAAATCCATTTCGTCATCGGTGTCATAATAATCAAGACTACACAATGCACACTTAGGAATCAAAGTAGAGGAATTTCCTTTGCGAGACTCTTCGAATTGAAGCTTTAAATTCTTAATCTCAAGAGATAGACTATTTAATTGCTCTAAGTGATTTTCTTCTCTTTCTAAGGCTAGTTTTAATCCTCGACCATGATCAAAGGTTTTTGCACTAAGGGCATTTGCCACATCTTCATTACCCGTCATATCGGGGGTCTTCTTAACAGACACAGATGAAGATGATTTAGTAGAAATCTCCCTTCAGCATTTGGAAGAATCAAAACTATAAAAATCTTGGATGGCAGCATCCCAGATTTTTTTTCAGAACCAGAGATGATAGCACGCTGAGCCATTTTTGAAGTAGATTCAACAAACTCTCGTGATATATTGACTGGGCATTTTTCCGACATTTTCAATCATTTATTATTACCCATTTCTTATAGGTTGGATCGAGCCAAACACAGATTGTTAGATCTTAAGGTGTTTGCCTGCTTTGATACCAATTGAAAAGACGAGGGTACCGAGTACACCGCCAATCTTTTATTTTAGTCAACCTATAAGTCAAAACTTGAACGGTTCCTGCAATCAAGAACTCAAGAACAAGATCTCTTTCGTCACTAAGTGATTCACACAAGGGAGTCAATACAAGACCCGAAAGGCTATGTCAACAACCAAGTACGATACTTTAATTATATATGACAAGTCAAATATAACGCGGAAATAAAGTAAAGTACACACAAGAATTTTGTTAACGAGGAAACTACAAACTCGTAGAAAAACCCCGTTACCTAGTCCAGTTTGAATACTCTTAAGAACTAAGCCGCCAACACACCTACTCTCAGACTTCGGACTAGCTGGTGCAGACAATATGACCCTAATACGACTATTAGTCACAAAGATTTCCCCTCAGTATTCCTACGCCTCCAACTAAAGCAAGGTGGTCACGCACACGTACTCCCCTACGCAAACAGACGTCCTTTACTGTCTTACGCAAGAGTTGCCTCACAGCCCGTCGCGAGGACTATCGCTACCCAACCTCCAATCGGACGATTACAACCTTATGAACAACAACCAAATAGCGGCAGCTCAAATCGTTAGATGATATCCTTGGTAACTTAACAGATATTTCACCGAAGTTGTTTTACACCAAGAGCGAGGATATTTAAGTTTACTTGGTAATAAAACCCTCGAGATATCGATCAAGGTTTCAAAACCAAAACTCCCGAAAGAGAAACCTTGTCGTCCCAGTTGGAATCAAGCAATCAGCTAGAGCAAGTACAATATGATATGACCATGAAGAACAGTGTACCTGCAAGAAATAAATCCAATAACAACAATCTTGATTCCACTCAGTATCTATAGTTTAGGAACACAAAATGAAAGTGTCTTGCTGACAAATCCAGGTTAATATATAAAGAGTATGTTCTAATCACAACGATCTTGAGTGGCCTTATTGCAGAAGAGAAGGACCATAGAATAAACAAGATCGCAAGGTTTGATAGACGTGATAGAACAGAACACAAGTACAATACAAAGAAGACTATTAAACATAAACTAGTTTCCCGTAAGAGGTACTTCTAAGCTTCTCGACCCTAGAGAAGACTTTCACGCAATTCTAGACCGAGGGCAAAAGCTAAAAGGTAACTGAAAAGAAAAACGGCAAGCACAAGCTATAGTTCCGAAGAAGAGCTTGGTAGAGGGACAAAGCTTTTAAGAGAGATACGACTCCTATTTATATTGGATAAGGCTTAGCTTTGAAATGAGGCTAACTTAATTTCGGAAACTCATTAAAGCACATTTCCATATATGTTCCGAAATACCTAACTTATACTTATAGCATTTAATGAGATCTAATACTCTAGCTTTTTATATTAAAGAAAAATATATTTCACAAATAAAAAATATATTTCAATAAATGTTTGGCCAAGAGTAATCAAAGAAAATAATACTCATAAGGTATATTTGGGTATTTCATTTAATTCGAAATATGGTGCTTACCAAATATGCTCCCTGGGAAAGAGCTCAATTCGAAAACGTGTCCTTTTGTTTCGAAAATCTCCTTAAGGCATTATTACTTCCAAATGTCTTCATCAGCTTTGATAATGTCGACATCACTTCCTATGCTTTGCTGGATCCTAGGTGGAAGTGGGATCTGGTCCAACGTGGCTCAACGTTCCGCATAAACGTATCATGGTAGACGAGGACAAGCCTTGTGTGTTGAGATTAAGTGAACACATAGGTTCAATGGACATTCTGAATCAGCAAAAAGATATACCAATAAAGTACAATGCATGATTCAACGAGTAAAAGCAAAATGTTGAATCTCCTAAATTCTCGATTTCAATATAGATGATCACGTTAATGATATCCAAGAATTCAAATCAAAACATAAAATGATAAATCAATTGAATATTTGATCGAGTAGTATATCCATACGAAGATCTAATCACGTACAATATTGATCAGAAATCATGTGTCTACTAACTAGAGCGACGAACCATATTTCTGACTATGACTCAATCCAACTTAGTTGTACATTGAAGATGAACGAGTTCAAACTTCAAACTGAGAAATCAAACTCATTAATTTGTCGAAGCACAAATCAAAATGATAGAGTTCGAACTTCGAAAATACGCATTCTGAGATAACCATTTTTAGGTTTCGAAATCTACATACTGTTTGGCAGAAACCAAATTAAGGTTTCGGATCCTAAAGTTCATATATGACCAGAACCGAATTAAGGTTCCCAAATCAAGTTTCCACATAGCGAAACCAAAATTAGGTGTCGAACTCTAGATTATGTTTAACAAAACCTTGCTTAAGGTTTCGAACAAGAAACACATATTAGTATCGTCACAAATGTTTGGTGTCGAACTAGAGTCCATGTGGTCAAGAGACGTTTCAGCAACACACCTTTTTGTCCTTGACGCACAGGTTATATTTCACGGTTCACATAAACCCTTAGGAAACCCAGGGTCTTTTCGACCTTTTAGAACTCACATGGTCAAGACACATTGGTCTCGATTCTCAAGTCACTGTTAGCCAACAAACATAGTTTCGAACTCATATTCTCTCAAACCTACATTGAGGTTTCGAACTCTTAAAATCCATAAGATGAGATAATCAAGAATATGGTTTCGAAATCTAGAAGTATGATATGGCGTACAAGATGTTCATATATCAAGAATCAAATAAATGATTCAGAACTTAAGTAATCAGAGCCAAACCATGACGTAGTATTCGAACTAAGAACAACAGTATATCGAGTCTACACAACATAAGTGTGAGTCATGATCTCTCTTACATTTAGCTCACACAAGTACTTCTTAATCAATCCGACAGAGTCATACTAAGTAAGTAGAGACACAATACCGTGATGGCTTAAATCTCGTAATACCACCGAGACAACATCACAACTGCTATATCCAACTCGAAGGTTTTAGGAAAAACCTTATATTACTTAGAGATGGAGAAGAAAAGAAAGCTCTAAGCAATATGGAACGTCATAACTACAACAACAATATCGCAAGCGATAAAGCGGAGTTATGACTTAAGACACACTGATCACAAGTGTTCAAGTCATATCGTAAAGCTTTCAGCAATGAGTTATGGTTTTGTCTTTTGTAGCACAAGTGTAAAAGATAATGGAATCGCGTTATTTAGATTCACTAACCTCTTGAACGATGAAGCCGTATGTCTTCGTTTGATCTTCAGTCTTCTTCAAATCTTCAAGTAGTGATTGTAAATCCTACCAAAATCATCCACAACCTAAAGTTAACTCAGTCATGACTTTACCAAATGTGTGTTGTTTAGCGGTCGAGTTTTGATCACTAAATTTGACAATTAAGCTTGACATACCAACACTTAATGAGGTTGACCGAGCCATGCTCTAACAATCTCCCCCTTTGTCAATTTTAGTGACAAAAATTCTTTCATAGATGAACGAGAAATTTCAAACCTAAGTTCTACGCGTTGAGTTCTTCTACTTAGCTTGACAACACACCAATAGTACCTGCAAAATATGTCAGTCTGCAAACAAGATATGTACTATTGAAAAACCAAATGATAACCAATACACTTACTCCCCCTGAATGTAAGTTCGGATGTCTATCAAGTCCGACGTATTGTTATCAACTATATCACAACGCGAAAGTCTACACTGCTAGTAACATCTAGTGTTACTCCCCCTTAGTTAATGCTTTCATTCATTTTTCAATATACGCACATGCATTTTTCTCCCCATATGACACTGCTTACTGTCAAAGACCAAGCACTGAACGAAGTCAAGCTATCAATATTTCTCCCCCTTTTTGTCAAAAAGAATTGACAAAGGGTCTCGAAAATATTTGTGGAGATAAATGCTCAAGTTCAAATAACTCGATTCAACATATAAGAATGATTGCATTCATAAGGGTTAGCATTTCGACAAGTTACACAAAATATGTATATAATAATCAGCACAAGTAACCTGTTAGGATATATAAAAGACATAAGCAGATATGAATTATATTCCCTGTATATTCCACAACCACGCTCCCCTAAAGATATTTTTCTATTAAGCGCAAGTTCACAAAAGAACTCTCCCCCGTTGGTTGTCATTCCCTCGGACATGAGAACAACGGAATAGTCTTTGCCAGGAAAAGACTGAGATCTGGTTTTGGATTTTCGAACACGTCTGTAGTCTTACTAGATTATACCAAACCAATGATTTATGCGTATACTATAATGTTAGGGCATTGTCCGATCAAACCCACTAGCGTTGGTATGTCAAGCTGGTTGTCAGTTTTAGGTGTCAAAACACAATTCTTGATTTAGCCTACTAGAGTTTAGATTTCGGAATTGGGATATAGACTAAGTAGTAGAGACCTTGAAGACGAAGACTGTGAAGACAAAGAAGACATCAATTATTCTTCATCGACAAAAGGTTAGTAGGACTTATGACTTTTATGAAAATTCTTCTATTCTACTTACTCTATCTTTCGAAATAGTCGGTTACTTTATTAGAGATACTAATAGCGATTGAGATCGTGTTCTTGTCTGCATGACCATGTGTTATGTTAGTATTTGTTCCCACGAATACTAAGTTTACAAGAATGCATGAGATAGATTCGATATCATTTGTCCATTGCAATGGTTTGCTTGCAAATCACTTGTTGGATATGGGTGAATCTATAGGAGTACTCTTGAGCAAGAGTCCAGTGGATTATAGCTGAGGGCGTCTAACACGTCTAAATACTGGCCCAGTCCAGAACTTCCAGCGGATCCTAGTTAAACCCTAATCTGAATAACGACGGTTCCCGAACCGTACGGTGAACAGTGACCTGGGAATTTTTCCTGAGTTCCAAATCTTCAATTTGTACGCGTACTAGTACGTGAACCTCAGATTCGATGCATTTGGTCGTGATTCAGATGGACGGTTTGCGAACCGCCCAAAGTGAATATTCTCTGGGATTTTCACACGGGTTAAACTCTGACTCCTTTATCTCTTAGTTGGACTTGGTTATCACGAAAATATCTTCTGTGGTCCATCTAACGGTTCTCAATGTGTCAATAAGATAAAAATTATCTCTGGTCTGTTGGATATTATTCTTGAAGTGTTTTTGAGCTAACAAAACACTTGGTAGATAAATGATAAAAATTTCCAATTGAGATAAATCTAGGTTTCTTTGTGTGCAAGTTAAGTAACGGGTTCGTTTTACACGGGCACTTGCTAAACTTGTGGAACAAGTAACTAGTTGTTTTATTCCTAAGCAACCTATCTTATTGAGTGTTATAAATAGAGGTGTCTAAGGACGAAAACCACAAGCATCAAGCATACGTGAAGATTCTCTGTGGAATTGATCGTAAACTCTTTTCACTTCGGTGAATGCTTGTTGTGGTATAGTCATCCTCTATTAGGTAGCACTTCCTCTCGGGAATTACCTAACGACTATAAATACTTCTCTTGAGAGTTGGGAAGCACAGGTAGGAGATTGAGACCATAGTGGTTGAAATCGGAGTAACCTGTAACCTTGGTAACCTGATCATGTTCTTGTCTATTCTATGGTCCTTCTCTTCTGATATAAGGCCATTCAAGAACTGATACGTTACACAGGGTTGAAAGGAAGCAACGCACGGGTGCATTCGGTGTTGTAAGACCTAGTTAGCTCCAGTTGTATAAGTTTCTTAAGTGATTCTTTTTACAACTGAGGTAGAGACAAGTTGGGCATAGTTTACTCAGTTTACTTGTCAGTCCCCGCTTGTAAGTAGATTTCCGTATGACCTGGAGCAATCCGAAGGAAGTCACTTTGTGTATGTCAAACTGATAGAGGACAGTTCAAACATACAGTTGATAATTGAGGTTGCAAAGCCAGAATTATTGACACAAGCCTTTAACAGCGGTTAAAGTAACTCCTAGGCCTGTAAAGGACGTCAGCTAGGGGAATCAAGTGCGTGACGATCTGTGGGGGATCTAGAGACGTAAGGAGTGCGACAGTAGCCAGTTCGCTTTGAGGGTTGGAATTGGTCTCTGCTATATGCCAGACCGAAGTCTTATAGTAGGCTAGTGTTTGTAGACAGTTTGTACTGTGCGGTGTTCAATCTGGACGAGGTCCCGAGGTTTTTCTACAGGTCGTAGTTTCCTCGTTAAAAAAAATCTCTGGTGTCTTGTGTGCTTTACTTTCCGCATTATATTCTCTGATTATATAATTAAAGCAAACACAAGAAGTACGTTATTAATAAACCTGATCGTTGTCCCCCCAATCCATCCATTGGATTTACCAAGACATTGTCTTGCGTCGGACTGATCCTTTGAGATCCAAACTCAGGTTAACAGGTCTGGATATTGATTTTTGAGATCGTCCAGATCTGACCATAAGTCTCACGAGCCCAAACGAAAAGTTTGTTGTATTTCGGTACCCCTGCTTTTTCATACAAGTCTAGTCAAAAGACATCAAGTATCCAATAGTATTGTGACTAGCATAAAATCAATCTCCTCCTTACATAGTTACGCTTATACCTGAGTAAGTCATTAGTACAAACATAACATCCACAAACATAAGGAGGCCGATGATATCAAGATGTTAAAACAATTATAGATCAGCTTCATTGGAGATAAAAGAATTATCCTGATAACCTGCAACATACATTCATAATATTTTTGGAAATATTAAATCAAATGTTGCATTCGAAACTGGCGTAATATCTTTATTATTTTTTATTTTATTTTTCTGATTTTTAATTTTTTCGAAATAAACAGAATCGAAACTTACGTAAAATAACCCTTTTTTATAAAAAAATTTATAATTTGATTTTCATAAACCCAAAACTTGTCTAGCACAAGCATGATCTCAATAGAGCAACTATTCTATGGACTAAGCACGAACATGTTGTAGAGAATAGAGATATATAGGCAATAGTTTAAACTAGAAATTCAACAACATTATTACAAGCCAGAATTTTTAAGTTTAGCACACACTTTTATACATAAGTTTTTCAACAACCAAGGTAAAGCATACAACCTAGAAGTCATCAGAGTCACTCTCACCTACCATCTCCTCTTCAGAATCAGAGTTTCTGAATTTTCGTGCAATCCTGTGATACTCGGTGCAGAGTGTGGGGTATTCATTGACTGCAAATGTGGCTTGTTCATAATATAGATCTTTGCTTCTTCTGAGCCTTCTGATGAGAGTTTCATCAGCTTCACTCCTTTGTCCAGCAGGAGGAGCAGCTACAACAATTGGAACATCATCTGCAATTGAGTTGCGTAGTAAGATTGTGCTCATTGATCTCCTTTGGCTCTGTCGTTTCTCCTCTCCACACAATTCCATACAAGCTGCAAATACGAGTTACAAGACAGGGAAAACCGAGACTGCGCTTGGTGTTTCTGAACAAAGTAATCATTTGACGGATAATCAAACCACACAAGTCAAAGTTAGGAGTGTTGATGGGCATAAGATAAATAAATTCAGCCACATCTCTGCTCCACTTGTTTTTACAGCTCTCAGTAGGACGCACATTTGCTGCAATGAGTTTGCCAAGAAGACGCTTGTCATCCGGAAATTCCCTATCAATATGAAGAGAGTTACCAGATGGTCTACCTCCAACTTCAGAGCAAATTGATCCAATGTCAGTACGACTTGTAGAAGACAATGGTAGTAAGAACATTCCATCATTGGCAGGATACTGAATAAGATGAGCAATGACATCTCGATTGACTTCAAAAGAGACTCTGTTAATCATGGTTTTGAATGTACAATTTTCAATATTATCATCATGCATGCTGGCATAAAAGACTTTTACGATATCTGGATTCGCATAAAATAACCCAGCATGAATCAGACCCCATCTTCTCGCAAGTACAAACTCAGTATATGGTCTCACAGTTTCGGACCAAATTTCAACAAACCTCTTTTCCATAATCAAACTCTTTCAGTGAAAGCATGAAATCGTTCAACAGCAGCAGTATTGATAAACCACCTATTGGTTCTATCATCTATTGCCATTTCAGGCATGGTGTCTAGGGTTTCAGTTTCAAAACGCAACCTAGGTATAGGGATTTCGAACTTCGTATCCTATTTCCTTGTGAGCTTTCACCATGTTCTCTAGTGTTTCTATTCCTGTTTCTAGACATAATTTCGAATGTAAAGGAATGAAAGACACTTACTTGTTTCGGAGATTTTGAAACAAAAATACCACCTTGAGAAATCCTTGAATCGAATAGGATTGAGTACCCTTTTATTGTTTCAAAGAGAGGAAGAGAATGAGATCTTGAATTCGAATTTTGATGCTCAAGAGATTGGATTTCGATCTTGACAGTGGGTTTTCGAAAACCCTCTTTCGGACAGTTGAAGAAGAGAGAAATGAGAGGAAGAAGAAGAAATGTTAATTTAAATATGTTGTTCGAAGGTATCAAAAAAATGTTCCAAAGATACCCTATGTAGAATCAATAATGTCCATATTACCCTATTTCACACGTATTTCAAAACCGTTGCCAAAAACCAATACACACTGTTTTTGAAAAATATTTTAATTCTATCACATACTTCATGAAAGTTATTATGGGGCATATGCATTACTTCATGACCAGTATCTATGTAGAAAACCTCAAAGAATATGACAGTATAATAGAATACCCTTGATTCTCGAAAGTCTAGTCCGTTGGGATTCATGAACTGAGAATTTGAGTCTCTGTGTGATATTACTAAATGTGCAGGAATTCTGCAGAAGGAGATACTCATATTTTGACCTAAGGTCAAAAAGGATTTTTTTATAGCCAAAACATCTTGTTTTCCTTGAACCGAAAATTGAGACTCAGAATCACATGGTTGAGTAGTGAGAGAAGATTCAGAAGAAAGACCTAAAGACTTTAGCTCAGCAGTGAGATGACAAATGGTTATTTCTAGATCAACGAATTCTTCAATTTTCTGAGAAGCTATAACAGAGGGTTCAGGTGTAAGATGTAAGTAGGCTCTACAATCATCAAAATTCCATATCTCTTTTGCAAGAAGAGAATCTCCAGAGATATATTTTGTGTGGTCCATTTGACATATTCTTATAGGTTGGATCGAGCCAAACACAGATTGTTGGATCTTAAGGTGTTTGCCTGCTCTGATACCAATTGAAAAGACGAGGGTACCGAGTACACCACCAATCTTTTATTTTAGTCCACCTATAAGTCAAACCTTGAACGGTTCTTGTACTCAAGAACAAGATCTCCTTCAGATCTGATTGATTCACACAAGGGAGTCAATACAAGAATCCGAAAGGCTATGTCAACAACCAAGTACGATACTTTAATTATAATGACAAGTCAAATATAATGCGGAAATAAAGTAAAGTACACACAAGATTTTCGTTAACGAGGAAACTACAAACTCGTAGAAAAACCCCGGGACCTCGTCCAGTTTGAATACTCTTAAGAATTAAGCCGCCAACACACCTACTCTCAGACTTCGAACTAGCTGGTGCAGACAATATGACCCTAATACGACTATTAGTTACAAAGATTTCCCCTCAGTATTCCTACGCCTCCAACCACAACAAGGTGGTCACGCACATGTACTCCCTTACGCAAACAGACGTCATTTACTGTCTTACGCAAGAGTTGCCTCACAGCCCGTCGCGAGGACTATCGCTACCCGACCTTCAATCGGACGATCACAACCTTATGGACAACAACCAAATAGAGGCTGGTCAAATCGCTAGATGATATTCTTGGTAACTAACAAATATTTCACCGAAGTCGTTTCACACCAAGAGCGAGGATATTAAGTTTACTTAGGCAATAAACTCCTCGAGATATCGATCAAGGTTTCAAAACCTAAACTCCCTAAAGAAACCTTGTCGTCCCAGTTATAATCAAGCAGATAGTTGTGGCAAGTGCGATATGATATGACCTTGAAGAACAGTGTACCTGCAAACAACAAATCTAATAACAGCAATCTTGATTCCACTCAATATCTATAGTTTAGGCACACAAACCGAAAGCGGTTTGCTGACAAATCCAGGTTAATATATTGTTCTAATCACAACGATCTTGAGTGGCCTTATTGCAGAAGAGAAGGACCATAGAATAAACAAGATCGCAAGGTTTGATAGACGTGATAGAACATAACACAAGTACAATACAAAGAAGACTAGTAAAACATAAACTAGTTTCCCGCAGAGGTACTTCTAGGCTTCTCGATCCCTAGACAAGACTTCCTTGCAATTCTAGACCGAGAGCAAAATCTCAAAGGTAACTGGAAAAAAAAAAGCGGCAGATACAAGCTATAGATCCGAAGAAAATCTTGGTAGAGGGATAAAGCTTTCAGGAGAGATACCACTCCTATTTCTATTGATGTTTTTGCCTGAAAAACACTGTACCGTCTCTAGGTACTTTCGTAGTGCTCGAGATCAAAATCGAACAAGACAAGCCTAAACCAAGTCAATGGTCGTTCAAGTCTCGCTTCGGTCATATAGAGGATAGAGGTTGATCTATGGAGGGAAACAGTGAAAGAAACTTGAGATCAGGTTGAGAATGTGTGTTTCTGGGTGTGAGAGTTCAAGATATCCGTCGTAAGTGTCACTAGAAATCTTCAAGGCTAGAAGTGTATTGAATACTCAGAATCTGGTTTTTGCTCGTGCTCTGAGGCTCTGGTGTTCTGGTTATTCTGTGGTGTTCTGCCTTGGAAGATAGATGAAGCCTCTATTTATAGTGTTGAACTCACCCTGATGTCTCGACAGAGAAGGTGGAAGCCGTGGAAGAGTGGAGGAGTGGAGGACATGAGTTGTGCTCTGTAACTGCTAGAGTCATGTAGAACGTGTCCACTCAGCACCACCTTCTCGTAACTGTCCATCATCTCTATCAGTTTCTTTCTAACTGTCGTAGACCGCCAGACCAATACCCCTAAAGTTATCTCCCCGTGTGATGTTTTGATATCTCGTGTAGCATGCAGATGTTGCGTAATTGCGTACGCTAAGCAGCGTTGCGTGGTCATGGCTCTATGGCCATGATTTTGGCTAAAATAGGTGTGGCACCATGGATATTGTGCCATAGCCTCGTGGTAGTAGCCTTTGCCTTTGGCCAGGGCCAAGAATTTATGGTGCCATGAATATGGCGCTGTAGTTTTTATAGCTACAACCATGGCTTTGACCAATGCCAGAAATATATGGTGTCATAAGCATGGCGCCATGGTCGTGTGGCCACGGCCTTGGCTTTGGCCAGGGCCAGAAATGTATGGCGCCATGAGCATGGCGCCATGGCCGTGTGGCCATGGCCTTGGCTTTGGCCATTGCCAGAATTGCATGGCGCCATGGCCGTGTGGCCACGACCTTGGCTTTGGCCAACACCAGAAATGCATGGCGCCATGGCCATGTGGCCACAACCTTGGCTTTGGCCAAGGCCAGAAATGTATGGCGCCATGAGCATGGCGCCAAGGCCAATCTTTTGTGGCGCATTTAGGCCACGCCACTGCGTTTATGGCATGTTTGTGCACTTGGGCTATGCGTATTTTAGGTCATGACAGGCTTATCCATGGTATTAGGCCATTCTGTGTTTAGATTGTGGCCTGCCTAAGTGTGTTTAGGCTGTTGTATACTTCTCAGAGAGCTCTGGAGAGGCTTAGAGCCGCGATGTTTCTAAGGTTTTCATTGAGACTCAGGTGTCGATATTTTAAGAGGAAATCCATGAGGATGCGTCTCTGTTAAATCTCCACCATGGTACCAGTGAGCAATTTAGTTCTGATGTCGAGGCATTCGAGGAGATGTCGACATGAAGTAAATTGGTGGTTTTATGAGTTGGTGAGGTTATATAGCATTGCACTATGATATTATTCTCTCCACCGGGAGTTGTAAGAGAGAACTCATAGAGAGCGTATTCAGCTTGCAGAACAGGTTGTATTCTGAGCTATAGAGATGTGGCTGAATAGGCAATGGCCTCTTGGCAAGGCATAATTAGAGGGTTATTTTACATTTTTGTCCCTCTTCCATCTTTCACCATCTACAATTGACTAAGGCTTAGCTTTGAAATGAGGCTAACTTAATTTCGGAAATTCATTAAAGCACATTTCCATATTAGTTCCGAAATTCCTCACTTAGACTCATAGCATTTAATGAGATCTAATACTATAGCATTTTACATTAATGAAAAATATAATTCATAAATGAAAATATATTTTCAATAAATGTTTGGCCAATAGTAAACAAAAGCACATAATACTCATAACGTATATTTGGATATTTCATTAATTCGAAATATGATGCTTACCAAATATGCTCCATGGGAAAGAGCTAAATTCGAAACGCGTCCTTTAGTTTCGAAAATCTCCTTAAGGTATTATTACTTCCAAATGTCGTCATCAGGTTCAACAATGTCGACATCACTTCATAGGCTTTGCTGGACGGGCCAGAACGATCCTAGGTAGAGGTGGGATATGGTCCAACGTGGTTCAACGTTCCGCATAAACGTATCCTTACAGAGGTGGATAAGCCTTATGTGTTAAGCTTAAGTGAACACATAGGTTCAAAGGACATTCCAAATCACGCAGAAAGATATACCATGGAAGTACAATGCATGATTCAGCGAGCAATAGCAAAAATGTTGAATCTCCTGAATTCTTGATTCCAATATAGATGATCACGTTAATGATATCCAAGAATTCAAATCAAAACATCAAATGATAAATCAATTGAATATTTGATCGAGTAGTATATCCATACGAAGATCTAATCACATACAGTATTGATCAGAAATCATGTGTCTACTAACTAGAGCGACGAACCATATTTCTGACTATGACTCAAACCAACTTAGTTGTACATTGAAGATGAACGAATTCAAACTTCAAACTGAGAATATCAAACTCATTAATTCCTTGAAGCACAAATCAAAATGATAGAGTTTGAACTTCGAAAATACGCATTCTGAGATAACCATATTAAGGTTTCGAAACCTACATACTGTTTGGCAGAAACCAGATTAGGGTTTCGAAATTTAAAGTTCATTATATGACCAGAACCAAATTAAGTTTCCATATAACGAAACCAAAGTGAGGTTTCAAAATCTAGATTCTGTTTAACAAAACCTTGGTTAAGGTTTCGAAACAAGAAACACATATTGGAGTCGTCACAAATGTTTGGTGTCGAACTTGAGAGTCCATGTGGTCAAGCACCGTTTCAGCATCACACCTTTTTAGCCTTCATGCACAGGTTATATTTCCCGGTTCACATACGAAACCCCAGGGTCTTTTCGACCTTTTAGAACTCACATGGTCAAGATTCATTTATCTTGATTCTCAAGTCATTGTTAGCCAGCAAACATAGTTTCAAACTCATGTTCTCTCATTGGTCACAATATTTAAGTTTCGATTCAATAGCTCACGGATACGAAAACCAGATTATGGTTTCGAAATCAACGTTTAGTTTTACCAAAACCTACATTGAGGTTTCGAACATTGAAAATCCATAAGTTGAGATAACAAGAGCATGGTTTCGGAATCCAGAAGTATGATATGGCATACGAGTTGTTCATATACAAAATCAAGTAAATGATCCAGAACTTCAGTATTCAGAGCCAAACCAAGACGTAATATTTGATGTTCAGAACATCAGTATATCGAGTCTACACAACATAAGTGTGAGTCACGATCTCACTTACATTTAGCTCATACAAGTACTTGCTAATCAATCCGACATAGTCAGACTAGGTAAGTTAAGACACAATACTGTGATGGATTAAATCTCGTAATACTACAGAGACAACATCACAACTGATATTATCCAACTCGCAGGTTTTAGGAAAAACCTTAAATCACTTAGAGACGGAGAAGAAAATAAAGCTCTAAGCAATATGGAACGTCATAACTACAACAACAATACCGCAAGCGATATCGTGGAGTTATATTTTAAGACACACTGATCACAAGTGATCAAGTCATAACGTAAAGCTCAAACATTAAGTTATGTTTCTGTCTTTTGTAGCACAAGTGTAAAAGATAATGGAATCGCGTTATTTAGATTCACTAACCTCGTGAACGTTGAAGCCGGATGTCTTCGTTTGATCTTCAGTCTTCCTTCAACTCTTCAAGTAGTGATTCTAAATCCTACCAAAATCTTCCACAACCTAAAGCTAACTCACTCATGACTTTACCTAATGTGTGTTGCTTAGCGGTCTAGTTTTGATCACTAAATTTGTCAACTAAGCTTGACATACCAACACTTAGTGAGGTTGACCGAGCCATGCTCTAACAGAAATCGATGAAACCATTCTCCGACCTTGTTTAATATCGTTTTATGATTATTCTCTGACTCTTTATGCCATGTATACCGAGCACTCTGGATATCTAATTTTCGGGTATAGACCAAACATATCTTTTTGGAGTTACAAGGCTATTGTGAAAGGATACAATTAATTCGGCTTTGCAACGGATTCCTGAAACCCTGACGTATTTTCATCTTGGTTATCATTCTTTTTCATCTTAATTATTATTATATTTCTTAATTTTACATTAGTATCTTTAACACTATCTGTGGGACAACCCGTATTTGTCGTTGTCTACATCTTGACACCGTGCACTTGCGGTATTACAACACTCGGTTTTCCAACCGATCAACTAACTCCGTTAAAAAAATGGTTACCTACTTTAATTCTCGGCCCATGTTTGGTCTTTTCGCACCCCACGGGGCATGTTTCCGTCTTTCGCACTAAATTACAAGATGAACTTGGCAGTTGGGGTCCAGGTAGCTTAATTGGCTCTTAAACATCGACAAAACAAAAAATAGGTACAAAGAATCATAGTTTTTGCTAGAAGGTAACCTGTAATGCATCCCTATTGGTTTTGCAGTCTCACAAACTTTACTACCTATACTTGAGTTTTAATTAAGGAGACAAAGCAAAGGTGCTAATCCTTTTCTGTTTTTGCAAGGACCCGTTCTCTATTTTTATTGTGATCTCCATACTTCACTAGGATGTCTCAAAACATCCCGACTGAAAGTTTCAGTCTGAATTGTGTAAGTGGATCCATCGGTGTTCGACCAATTTTATGTTTGACTATGTGTAGAGGGTAAAATGCCATAAGGACACGTGTCAATATCGCAATAAGGGAATCCTATAAGAAGTAACGCTCGAAATGTCTAAGAACTCAAAGAAGAGTAACTCGAAGAAGCAACCTGAAGATAGATGACGAAGGAGTATAATGCTCGGGACGTAAGAGGTTTCAGGGATAGCAAGCCGAGCTCGAAGGAAAATCCGCCGGCGACAGAGATCCTCGAGAAGGCATTCCCGAAGACACCGCCTTACTCGACAGGATCTGACATCCCCACGATTGAGTAGTTTGTCCCATTAGCTGTAATCCACTTCCGAATCGGCTTATATAAGGCGAGCTCGAGGTCCATTGTAAGGGTTGGAATTTTGGTGTAATCTTAAGTCGTGAGAGTGAGATTAGGTTAGCATCTCCTCAAACCTCTAAGCATCATTTCCATGTATTATTGTCCAGAAAAATGCAAGTTATTGTTATGATTAATTCGTTATCTTATTACTGCTAATATTAATCAGTCTCGATGTTGTTCTTACTTTCTTCGTAATACTGTCAACACCGTATAATGCAACTAAGACCTAAGTTTAGGCTATTAGATATAATGGTTGTCGAGTATAAAGTGAAAAAGGAGGGGTACCGAAATACTACCAACTTTTCGTTTTGGCTCGTGAGTCTTATGGTTTAAGTCTGGACGATCTCAAAAATCAATATCCAAACTTATAACTGGAGTTGTTAAACCTCGACAAAGAGTACTTTGGAGTCAACTCGACAGTTATGCAATAACGTACTACTTGGTGCTTTAATTATAAATCAGAGTTATAATGCGGAAAGTAAAAGCACACAAGATACCAGAGATTTTTTTAACGAGGAAACTGCCTTGCAGAAAAACCTCGGGACCTCGTCCAGTTTGAACACCGCCCAGTACAAACTGACTACAAACACTAGCCTACTATAAGAATTCGGTATGAGATGTAGCAGAGACCAACTCAAGCCCTCCAAGCGAATTGGCTACTGTCGCCTTCCTTACGTCTCTAGATCCCCCACAGATCGTCACGCACTTGATTCCCCCAGCTGACGTCCTTTACAGGCCTAGGAGTTGCTTTGACCGCTGTCAAAGGCTTGTGTCAGCAATACTGGCTTTTCAACCAAACTGTTGACGTATGGTGTTGTAGATGGTGAAAAATGAGAGAGGGACAAGATTGTCAAAACACTCTCGAAACCATGTCTTATTCAAGGCAATCGCCTATTCAGGCTCATCTCTATAGCTCAGAATGCAACCCATTCCATGAGCCGAACAAACTCTCTATGAGCTCTCTCTTATAACCCCGGTGGGGAGGATAATATCGTAGAGTAGTACTAATGATTCAACCAACCTATTAAACCCATTGATCAGCTCAGAGCCAGACCTCGCTTGATGGTACACGGTGAAGAATCAATAGAGACGTATCCTCATGGATTTCCTCCTAATATACGACTCAACATACGAGTCTCGGTGCGAACCTCAGGAATATTGAAGCTCCAGGCCGGTCCAGAGCTCCCTGAGAAGCATACACCAGCCTAAATAGGCCTAAGCAGACCTAATCCCAAGTTCAGGAAGGTCTAGCATACCATGGATAAACACGCCATGACCTCAGGTGTGTTGTAGCACAGGCACTCACACCACGACTAAGGCACAGGCTGCCCCAAAGTCGACCTTGGCCAGACGCCAAAGCCATAAACGCCACATAGCATGGCAAACCATGAGCCATGGCGCCCCCACATCCAACGCCAAAACACGTTTTAGACTGGCCTTGGCGCCATGAGTCATGGCGCCACCATAACTCGCGCCAGAGACGCGTCATAAACTGGCCTTGGCCAAAGGCCAAGGCCATGGCGCCATGAATCATGGCGCCACCATCACCAGCGCCAAAAGCGCATTCTTATTTTGGCCTTGGCCAAAGGCCAAGGCCGTGGCGCCATGAATCATGGCGCCACCATCACCAGCGCCAAAGGCGCATTCTCAATTTGGCCTTGGCCCAAAGACCAAGGTCGTGGCGCCATGAGCCATGGCGCCACCTTAACTAGCGCCAAAGCGCCATCAAGCACTTATGGCCTTGGCCAAAGACCAAGGCCACTCCTACGCTTGTGTCCAGGAGGCACTACATCATGTTGGCCACGACAATCAGTCGTACAACCCTACTCTACTCAACTCAACTCAACTACGCAACATCCGCGTATCACTCGCTCGAGACATCAAAACATCACACGGGGGGATAACTTTAGGGGTATTGGTCTGGCGGTCTACGGCAGTTGAAAGAAACTGATGGAGATAGTGGGCAGTTACGAGAAGATGGCACGAGTGGGCATGTTCCACACAACTCAGGCAGTTACGGAAACCAACGCATGTCCTCCACTCCTCCACTCTTCCACGACGTCCACCTTCTCTGTCGAGAGATCAGGGTGAGTTCAAACTATAAATAGAGGCTTCCTCTATTTTCCAAGGCAGAACATTAAGAACATCAGAAACGTTCAGAACACACAGAAACAACCAAGAGCCTCAGAGAAAACACCTGAGAATCAAAATACGTTCTAGCCTTGGAGACTTCCAGTCGACTTCACGACGAAAATCTTGAACTCTTATACCCAAAACACATCCTCAACCTGATCTCAAGTTTCTTCGTTGTTTCCCTCCCTAGACCAACCTCTATCCTCTCTATGACCGAAGCAAGGTGGGAACGGCCATCCTTGGTTTAGGCTTGCCTTGTTCGACTTTGATCTCCGAGCACTACGAAAGTACCCATAGACGGTACACTTGTTTTTCCAGGTAAAAACAGTTGGCGACCACATTGGGAGATCATTCTCTCGGTTCCAGAGAAATTCGCTCAAAATGGTTGGACTTAGGTCGGGATCAGACGCCAAAAACCCCAACTCTTCAACAGGCGGTGCTGTAGCCTCCAACGCAGCACCTACCAACCCACCTATATCCAACAATACACTCAACGTACCCGTTACCCAAGAAACTTCCCCTTCAACACCTATCATCTCGGCTATACCCCACACCCCAATAACGGAGCAGCAGTCGGTGGAGCCTTGCATCGACGGAACGATTCCCGTATACCGAGCCCTATTGGAGAACCTCCGCTTCCAGATCTTCTCTGAACTCCATGAAGCTGCGAAGAGGTCCGTCACCACTACACCTGCTTTGTTGGAAAGAACCATCACCCGAACGAGGGACGAGTCGCCTATGGCCGCACACCGAGAAGCCCCTCGAGCCTACACCACCTCTTCTTTCCCCAGGAACGATGGA
>JAJJMA010272146.1:0-11501 GCA_023529015.1 Papaver nudicaule | reverse complement strand
AGTAGTTATAACTCAATTTTAACACTGGTAGGATTCTTTTTTTGCTATCTGGAGTATTCCAGATATTATCATCCCTGATTGATATCCAATCACTTTCTTTATTTTTTAAGTGCATGAGACCTCCAAGAAATTTAGCTGCAAGTGGTAAACCACAACATTTTTTTGCTATTTCTTTTCCTATGTCTGGAATTTGACGGAAGATTTGAATAGAAAACTCACTAATATATTGGAATAGCAACTCACTAATATATTCTCCGTATTTCAAGTTAAACAGCTAGCTATTAATCGTGTCTGCCATGTTCAGATGTAAAAGACTAATTCAATAGTTAGTGTGAGCAGTAAGTTGATCAAACTTAGTCATTACCTTGTCTATGAATCATAGGCACACTTTAACCCACACGAAGAACACCTTTTCAAAGATAAACTTTGTAAAGTTCAAGAAGCTAATTTTGAGTGTTGAGTTGTGTTGTAAACCATCCCAATGCAATTATCAAATTAGTACAATAGTACCTGGTCTTTAGCTTGGCAAGTTGTGATTGATGTTGCGCGTACGCCATCCCTGTAATTAAGTAGACAAGTTGTGGTCCGTCCATCATTTCTCACAGGATATGATCCAATAGAAAACTTTACAAAGAGGAATAGCTGGTGTTGTTTAGCTACTCGATCTTAAATTAAATTAAGTTCGTTCTTACATCTCAAATTTGGATATATCTAACAAAAGGGTTTTGTTATCTTCTGCCTGCGTGAATCTCCACCATTCCATATCAGCAACTATATATGATCCTAGCCGGTGCATAGCACGGAGGTCTTTTTCTTCACCTTCATGCGCGCATATGGCCGGCACCATCAGAATTTTAAATCAATAAAAAGCCATTATTCGATAATAATTTCATTTTGTAATTGCATCGAATTTACTTATATAATCGTGGGATACTGAATTTCGTCACTATCTGCGTCATCGTCCTGGTAGGTAGGCACCGATACTTGTATATATTCTCAAAGGGTGAACTTATCCCGAACAGAGGTTCGGGGTTGCAATGTTAATTATTGTAATTTAGAAATAAAATTAGGTGAGAATTAGACATGTTTACTGATTCATCTATCGCCTATCTTAATCAAGTCCTATTTTTTAATTCAACTCGCATCAAGACTTGGTATACACACAGCTTGGACATGGCTCATGGTTGAACTATTAGTATCTAGTATAATGGCACGATGACTTTCCAGAGAAATACAGAAAGGAATCCGATTCTTTGTCGATAGCACGGTATAATGCTCTTGAATCATTTTCAAAAATCATTATTAAGGCCTAATTGACATTGTCAAATCATTCTTTGTCCCTATCAGGTTCTAATGTTAATTCAACTTGCATCAACACTTGGTATATTAAATGTTTTATCGATCAACTAGGTTTAGATTTCCTCGCAATTGGCCTGTTTCCCTGAGCTACCAGTACAGAGAGAACCATGGGAGGATAACCAAACCAAACCAAAACTGATAGTGGACTCGACTTAGATAGGACCTAGCGACCTGGCAACTAATACTTAGTTACGCTATAGCACCCTTCGTGAAATAATTCATATATTTCGCAATGCCTAGAAGGCTAGAACATCTTCGAAGAAGCTAAATTATTGTAATATCAGCAAAACCGTGATAAAGAGGGATTACCAGATGATAATAGTCAGGTGTTATCGTGGTTATGCCCCTATCAATAACCCTACATAAGGTGGGAAATTTCCTGAAGTTGCACACTAACGCGTTGCATACTCCTAAACCACACACTAATTATATTTTATTTTCCTTTTCCTCTTAGAAGGACGGTCTAATTTCTATGCAACTTCACTGCAATCTGTTTGTTTAATAATTAAGACTAACTATGCCATGCTCAATTATTCTTAGTTACCATCGTCTCATTCAACCACTACGCTGGCGGTATTGGATGAAAAAGTAAAACGGAACAAAGGTAACAAAATTCTACTGGGACATGTTGTCAGTCACCTAACAGGCATTCCCAAAATGGGAGAACGAACTCTCTACAAAACTCGGATGTTTGATAGGTTGAACTGTTTCTTATCTAGTACTAAAATGTTTGATAAATCGAAATTTCAGCTAAATATATTAAAGATGAGAGGCGATCATACCTGACTATCCAAATGGTGCGACTCAAAAGCAGCCAGCAGCAATTTAGAACGCCGTGCGGGGAATCAGAATACAATTGTGTTCATGAAAGGAAGTCTTAGGGCATCTTGTTGGCTCCTAAAGTTCACTCCATTGGGCCGGGAAGATCGATAAGGAGCCCACTTATGAGGGTGCAGGACCTCTGCGGCCCACTAGGTACAAGCCGCGACTGGACTAGGTGCTGTGTTGGTAACTGCGGCTTTGCTTAGTGAATATTATGGACAGACTATATATATATCAGGCTTGAAATTGAGGTAAAATTGATGTGCTGTTTTTGGGGCTGTACGTTTTTTGTTGGGGCTTCAAAACACTAAAACCATCTAAATGATGTTATAAGGGATGTCTAAATAGGTGAGAAAAGTCTAAGTTACCCTTATATATTTAGGATTAAATTAAAACCCTATATTTCTACATAATTTTCTTCTTTATTCTTTTTACCACCCCCACCACCTACTACAACTGCCACCACCACTAACACCGTCACCAAAAATAACTGCCGCCACCATCACAAAAAATAATTGTCGACAGCCGTCGCCGCCACCAAAAAAAAAAAAACGCTAATTTCGGCAAACAATATAGATCTGCTACTATCTGCTTCATGGTAGGTTTGTCTTTCTTCACCCTTTAATGAAGACATTTCTTGTAATTTCAACTACCACAAGGACATCCTCTAGTTCCCATCACCGGCAACTTTTGCATCAATATGTCCGAGCACGTTACTCCAACAATGAACTGAAATATGTTGCAAGACTTGGTTGTGCTTATGGTCTCTGAAGGCAAAGCTGTTTCTGACCTGTTAAGAGTTCTGCAAGAACTACTCCAAAACTATACATATTGTTTTTATCCGTGAATTGGATCGAGTGTAAGTATTCGAGTTCCAAGCATTCCATTGTTACGTAGACCAGCGTATTTATATGATCAGTGTGGTCTAATGGCTCCAACGTTGACGCTCCAAAGTCTGAAACCTTAGCTGTGCAATTTCATTTAATTATATTGGTCGACTTGATGTCCATCCCTGTGAATGATGAGAGGAGATGCCACCGAATGTAGATATGCAATTGCTCTTACAGTTGCAGTCTACTGTAACCTTTTTTTCCGAGTCCGGTCATACAAATATGTATCAACATAAATCACCAATCTGTTTCTTCCTTTTCTTTCTGGTCATTTTTGGATTGCTTCACGAGTGTAGTAGCTTAGAAATTGATGAGAAAAGTTGATAATGTGATAATGGGTTTTATGAAATTGGGTCTTGATTAGTAGAATCTGAAATCTTCTCTGTGAAGAAGAAATCAACAGTTGGATGAGGATTCTTCAAGTTTCATCACTTCATGTATGCAGAAATCTAGAGGAAACAAAGCAAAAGAGGGACACCACAGCATGTGTAGGTGAAATAATTCATCAGATAATTGGAAATTTTTACTTTTTCTCCATACCTAATATTTTCAATGGATTTTAGGAAATTATTCGGTTTTTATCATTTTCAAATTCGACATGGCATGTGAAATATACAAGTGATGGTAGTTTCCATTGAGTTTCTGGATCCCATTATTGCATTCATGTACTGACTTTTCAAGTGGGTTGTGTTGCATCAACCTTGATGTACAAATGTAACCACAATGGTCAAAAAAGAAGGATTTACTCCGACAGAAATTTTGTCCAAATTCCTGGGATAGCTGGAAAAACCCAATCCGAGAGGTCACTCTTGGGATCAAATGAGAACTACAGACTTGTAAAAAGTTAGGCAATGTACATATACTGTAGTGTACTACATAGTGAGGAGAACAGTTGCATACAGAATATTTAACCCTTTAGCGATCAGGTGACCAGAGGGTCTGCTGCGCTGAATACAGAGGAAAGTTCACTGCAGAGAAGCAGTTCTACTAATACTGCTGCTACTAACAGGCCAGATTTACTACTTCCTCCTTGTGTAAACAAATGTAATGTATAAATTCCGTTTGCAGTAAGACCAGTATAAAAAAAACAAGGAAAGAAATCATCAATTCAATATAACTGACTCTAGGAGTTTATCTTGTTAGAATAATATCATTTTGAGAAAATATTGTATACACTTACAAATTCGTCATGGAATTCTACAGGTTGAGCTTGATCCATCCCAGGATTTCTAGCCAATTCTTTGTCGAATTTCACAATTTGACCGTGATTCTCCTCTTTAACCTGCTGACATAACAAAGAGTTTTCTGATACATGTCCACCAGTACCAGGTTCAGAGGGTTCATCTGTCGGTAGAAGCCTTTGTATTTGCACAGCAAGTGGAATGTCACCTTCAGATATATTTGACTTAAGCTCCAATTGCATAGCATGTGGAAGAACTGAAGCGTCATTAATGGAACTGCTCAACAATAGTGTCTCAGAGGGTAAATTGGCACAAAGCTTCAAATCTTCAAGATTGAAACTGGAATTCACAAACTGCGGCAGGATTGAAAATTCATTAACAGGTCTTCCATATTTTGCTGCTTGTAACCAGCGATTCTTCAGCTCTTCCTCTTCTTCCCTAACTGCCCTATGCACAGAATTGAGCTTCTCTTGCTCCGCATTCAAAGGATTTTTGATAATTTTTAGTTTCCTGGTAAACTCATCACCCACAGCCTTCAATTTAACTATTCTAACTTCAATTTCGGAATGCATCTTACGAACAAGAGCTGAATTATGTAAGAACTCTTCTCGTATGTTTGCTATCGATTCTTCTTCAATTATGTCTCTTACTTCCCTAAATTGTTTACTTATCTTTGACTGATTAGCTATGAGCTTTTCCATTCTCTTGGAGTGAATTGTTTTAACCAGAGTAATGCTCTTAGAGATATCAGCGCTTGGTGATTCATCCGTAGGGTGCCCAAGAACAGCTTTTCTGAAAAAGAAGAAAAAGTGAAGTTCCCTATTAGAAAACTAAGCTCTAATGTTCATTTTTTTAGACAATGTTTAGTTACACTGCAGTCTAACATATGTGGGAAACGAATTAAACATTCGCTGATCTATGGAATAGCATGAGAAAAAGTCAACAAATCAAAATAAACTGTGCATGACGTCTTTTGATCTAGTTACAGCCTGAGAGTACACTGTTAGCTTCGAAAAATTGAAATTATTTAAGCTGCCAAATCACAAAATTTTGATACTTATAACTCATGTAGAAACCGAGTAATTAACGATCCAGACACTTGATAATTCCACTAGCACACCATAGGTAAACATTCTAGTACATGTTTACATTCCTCACCAAATCGAACTACTTCCAATTTTCTTAGCAACTAGGCATTGCGTAAATTACTTGAGCCCATTACATGCATGAACCTCTACAATCTACCAAAGTAATGCATATATAAACCTTTACAATCTACCGAAGGAAATGCATATATGAGCCAGTCACAATAATTCTAATAGCATGAGAACAAATCAAAATAAATTGTACATGCCATTTTTAGATCTAGTTACAGCCTAACAGTTCACAATTAGCTTCGAAAAATTGAAATTGTTTAAGCTGCCAAATCACAAATTTTTTATGCTGATAACCCAGGTAAAAATCGAGTAAGTAACAATGCAGACAGTACCATAGGTAAACACATCTCTCCCTACATTTTAGTACATGTCTACATGGCTCACCAAATCAAACAACTTCCCAATTTCTTTTCAAACAGGTATCGTGTAAATTACTTAAGCCCATTACATGTATGAACCTTTGCAATTCGAAGGCAATGCAGATATGAACCCCCACAATCTTCCGAAGGTAATGCATATATGAACCAGTAACAATAATGCTAATAGCATGAGAACATAAGTTATATATACCTTAGAGTTGCAAGCAAACACTCCAAACCATCTCCAAGATGAATATCTTGCTCAGACGTCTCAACCTTCTGGACGCAACTTCCCGACGTCTTGCTAATCTGCGACCATCTGACAATGGATGCTAGTTCACTAACCTCCTAAGAAAGATCAACAAAATAGAAAAAGTTTAAGCACCAATGCACCAAATGTGAAATAAACTTCATTTTTTTTAGAACTTTCAATTGAAGAAATGCATATACATACCTTCTTCTCTAGCTTAGGAGCACTTGAATAGTCTGTCCTAGTAGGTAATCCAGTCTGCTCAAGCATAAAAACCTCTTCTTTTTCTGAAGGAGCTTGGTTGTTTGTTGTATCAGGTACAACAAGCTGATGAAGTACAGTTTTTCTGAAAAAATAAGAAAGTGAAGTTCCCTACTAAAAGAACATAATACAGATATCATTCAAGGAAGCAACAAATTAAGCTCTAATGTTCATTTTACATGACAAAGTTTTAGTTACAGTGCAGTCCAGAGTTTGTGGAAAACGAATTAAACTTTTGCTCGCCCACAAACTTCCTAAAAAGATCAGCAAAATAGAAAAAGTTTAAGCACCAAATGTGAAATAAACTTGATTTTTTTTAGAACATTCAAATGAAGAATTACATACCTTCTTCTCTAGCTTATGAGAACTTGAATCATCAGTCCTAGTAGGTAATCCTGGCTGCTCAAGAACACATTTTCTGAAATAGAAGAAAGTGAAGTTCCCTATTAAAAGAACATAATACATTACAGATACCATTCAAGGAAGCAACAAAACTAAGCTCTAATGTTCATTTTTCAAGACAAAGTTTTAGTTAGAGTGCAATCCAGCGTTTGTGGAAAACGCATTAAGCTTTTGCTGATCTTATGGTAGCATGAGAACAAATCAACAAATTTAAATAAATTGCAGATGCCATCGTTAGATCTAGTTACAGCCTAACAGTACACAATTAGCTTCAACAAATTGAAATGCTTTAAGCTGCCAATTCACAAAATTTCGAGGCTGACCAGGCTCACTACTAGCGCGAAGCACAAGAAAGGTGCCCAAATATAGTAAGCGCCTAGTGGCAGTAGGGACCCACATAGGCTTGGAAGTTCACACCGCTGTTAGATTCTACCAACCATATTCCGCCGTGGCCCGTGACAATAGAAAGGCTTTAAGAAGTTATTATTCCTAGTCTTTACCGTTAGCACATCATTACGGAAGTTTTCACCCAAAAAAAATAATTAGTTTCCATGTGACCTGTACCTTTGACTCAGGCTTCCAGACATCAATTACCTGATTCTTATTGACCAGAATACCCTCGTGGTCAGATTGTAATGACTTTTTTTTTTTTATATAGATTTTCGTAATGACGTTGCTATTCAAATTTGAAGTTTACCAACTGCACCGACACTTCACCACCACGGCAGGATCGTTGGATCAACGAATCTAATAAAGGTGGTGTTTTTTTGAGTAAAATTCATTTTTGCCCCTAATGATTTTTAGATGAAAACTTCAAAAAGCATCATCACCATTAGATCTCTGATCCAATGGCCCTCACCTGCTAGTTCAAGTTTGATCGGGCATTGTGCATTCAAAAATACGTTAAGAGAAAAGTGACCAAGCCGGATAAACCAATACATGAAAGGGGTCAAGAGAGTAAAAAAAAAGTGATCGAGTAAGTAACAATGCAGACACCATAGGTAAACACATCTCTCCCTACATTCTAGTACATGTCTTCATAGCTAACCAAATCGAACACCTTCCAGCCCAATTTTCTATCAGACGGTATCGCGTAAATTACTTGAGCCCATTACATGTATGAACCTTTGCAATCTACCGAAGGCAATGCATACACGAACCTTTACAATCTACCGAAGGCGATGCATATATGAATCAGTCACAGTACTGCTAATAACAAGAGAACATAAGGTTTATACCTTTGACTTTCACGCAAACCCTCGAAACCTTCTCCAAGATGAATATCTTGCTCATTCTCAACCTTCTGGACGCGACTTTCAGGCGTCTTGGCAATCTGAGAACATCCGACACTGGGCGCTAGCCCAAAAACTTCCTAAAACGATCAGCAAAATAGAAAAAGTTTAAGCACCAAATGTGAAATAAACTTGATTTTTTTTAGAACATTCAAATGAAGAATTGCATATACATACCTTCTTCCGTAGCTTATGAGAAATTGAATCGTCTTTCCTAGTAGGTAATCCTGGCTGCTCAAGAACACATTTCCTGAAATAGAAGAAAGTGAAGTTCCCTGTTAAAAGAACATAATACATTACATATATTATTCAAGTAAGCAACAAACTAAGCTCTAATGTTCATTTTTAGTGAGAGTGCAAATCCAGCGGTTGTGCAAACCGAATTAACTTTTGCTGATTTATGGAATCACTATAATGCCAATAGCATGAGAACAAATCTAAATAAATTGCACATCCATCGTTAGATCTAGTTACAGCCTAACAGTACACAACTGGTTTCGAAAAATTGAAATGATTTAAGCTGCCAAAACACAATATTTTGATACTGATAACTCATGTAGAAACCGAGTAATTAACAATGCAGAGACTTAACAATTCCACTAGCACTCCATTGCTCACCAAATCGAACACCTTCCCAATTTCTTATCAAATAGGCATCGTGTAAATAACTTGAGCCCATTACATGTATGGACCTCTACAATCTACCAAACGGCAATGCATACCAGTCACAATAATGCTAATAGCAGGAGAACATAAGGGTTTTACCTTAAACTTGCACGCAAACCCTGGAAACCTTCTCCAAGATGAATATCTTGCACAGTGTCAACCTTCTGGACACAACTTTCCGACGTCCTGCCAATCTGAGGACATCTGACAACGGGTGCTATCCCACAAACCTCCTAAGAAAGATTGACAGAACAGAAAAAGTGTAAGCGCCAATTGTGAATTAAACTTGATTTTTTTAGAACATTCAATTGAAGAATTCCATATACCTTCTTCTCTAGCTTAAGAGAAGTTGAATTTTCTGCCTTCAAACGACCGAACAAGATTTATATCTTTTGCATCAGCTTTGGTTTTTATTCTATCTTGACTTGAGGCAATCATACACCTAGGAAGATAAAAGAGGTAAGGAACTTACTAACATGTACTCTTAACCAACACATGAACTTACCACACAAACATAAACAACACTGACAAATTAACCTTGCACACACCTACAGACTAGCTGCAACAGAAGAAGATGGCATGGAACTGAAATTCTTATCTACATCGCTAATTTGCTCTTATGACCCTGCCTCTGGTCACCTACGACCTAAACAGGAAGAAGATCAAACCAATAGGTTGCGAAAATTAATTCGTATATAAATTTTTAGCTTTTGGTTAGTTTTGTACAAAATCATAAAATGAAATCAATTGAAACTACCTGGTAAATACCTCGGAAGATGGAGTAAAGAGAGACTACCTGCTAATTGTCCATCAAATTAACCAAGTCCTCTGCAGTGGATGGATCTCCTCGCTTCTCGTCTCTTTCAATAAAATCAACATACAACTCTTTAAGGGAGGGTAGGGATTTGAGATCATAGGTTAAAGACTCCTTCACTTTTGGGCAATTGAAGATGTATAATAGCTGAAGAGAAGTCCATCCTCGTAGATCTGGAAGAAACTTAAGATCTGGGCAATCAATCAATTCCAATTCCCGAAGAGAGCTGTTGTAGAGATCTGGGACAAGCAGAGGAGCAACGGCGTTCTCATTCTCTTCATCATCAATTACTCGGAATCCTTGAAACCGATTGCACTCTCTAATCTGCAGAACTTGAAGATTGCGATTGTTTTGGAGTATGCTTACCGGGAAGTATATAAGATCCTCAATATTCTTCAAAATTAGGGTTGTGAGAGATGTAATCTGGCTTCTCCCAACTGAGCATAGTAACTTGGGGTCGACCTTCTTCTGTAATACCAATGTCGTCAGAGAAGGAAACGAAGGGATCTCTATTAATCTTTTGCAGCCAATTATCCAGAGATCTTGAAGACAAGGATGTGAATAACTCAATTCTTCTAGAAGAAACATATCAGTGAGATCGAGTCGAAGTAAAGAAGGAAACCCGCCGATATGCAAACTCTTCAGAGACATTCCAGTAAGACGAAGACGCTTGAGACGTGGGAGCTGCCCGATAGATGCCGGTAGTTGTTTTATTCCTTTGCAGTTCACGAGTTTCAACTCTTCCAAATTTGTAAGACCAGATGGAACACACATCCACGTAGGAAGGTCCGACCCCCTGAAGTTCCAAATACCCAATTCTCTCAGACCAGCGCGGGGCTGGAGAGCTTCGAATACTTGAAAATTACACGACGTCTGGTCCCACCACCTCATGCCCAAATCCCCTTCCGTTTTAACCCAATGTAGTCCCAATAAACGGAGGTTCTGTTTTCCTTTCAAATTTGCATTCTCAGCATGTATTGGGTCTTTCACGTTCTCGAGATTCCAAATACCAAGAGCCTCAAGAGAGTTTAGGTTTCCCAACTCTTCAATACCATCATTGCATTCAAGCTCGTTCTTGACTCTTTCCCGCACCCTGTACGTCAACATTTGCAGCCAAACTAATTTCCCAATACCCTTTGGTGTTTCCATCCTGCTGTAAATAAACTTTCTCAGTTTTATCCATTTCGTTACCTCTTTGGGAAGCGCACACCATTGAAGATCCACATACTCAAGATTGTTGAGGTTGGTACTGCAAGACTCTGGTAACACTCTGATCTGATCACAACCCTTCAAGCTAAGGTATCTTAACTGAGTTAAAAATCCAAAATCCTTGGGTAGTGCTTCTAGTAATGGGCAGTTTTTGAAATCAAATATTCTCAGTTTAGCAAGACCAGCCACAGACTCTGGTAAGGCTTTTAGATTTTTGCAGGTATTGACGTCTAGTGTTTCCAAATTGGTGAGGGTGACGACAGAAACAGGTAATTCTTCGAATGGGTTTACAGACAAATTTAAAAACCTCAGACTTTTCAAACCAGAGATGGAGTCAGGGATGAGTTTTAATTCGCAATTATTGAGATCCAATGTTTGCAAATTACTAAGAGATGTGAGAGAGTGAGGTACTTCTTCCATATGTGTCCATGAGACTTCAAGATATCGTAGTTTTTTCAATGACTGAATGGTTGAAAGAAGATTTTGAAGTTGAGCACCGGATATGAGATGCAATACCAACGTCTCCAAATTATAGAGCTTACTGACGGACTGATCATTCTCTCCTTCCCTAAGATCAAGACAGCTAAGGCGGAGGTACCTTAAATGTTTAAGCACACTCAAAGAACGCCACTTCGGACGAGCAATATGATCATTTGTTGAAGGACCCACATGTAAGGCACGCAAGTGATGATTATTTTCTGAAAATATAAAAGGATCTACCAGGTTTGAACCTTCGGGGATGAAAACTGTCCGCAACTTCTTCGCACTACGTAAGCTTTTGAGAAATGCTGATGATACATCTTCATCCAATTCTAACCGTAACCGACGAACTTCAGACA
>JAJJMA010272145.1:0-11678 GCA_023529015.1 Papaver nudicaule | reverse complement strand
CGTGTCGATGAATTTCGACGCAGTGCGCGCGACGCCGGGCGTGGTCGCCGTGTTCACGGCCGACGACATTCCGGGCGTCAACGATTGCGGCCCGATCATCCACGACGACCCGGTGCTCGCCAAGGGCATCGTGCAGTTCGTCGGCCAGCCGATGTTCATCGTCGTCGCGACGTCGCATGAAACCGCGCGGCTCGCCGCGCGCCGCGCGAAGGTCGACTACGAAGAGCTGCCCGCGATCCTGACCGCGCAGGAAGCGCGCCGGGCCGAAACCTACGTGATTCCGCCGCTGAAGCTCGCGCGCGGCGACGCGGCCGCGCGGCTTGCCGCCGCGCCGCACCGCGAGTCGGGCGAAATGCTGCTCGGCGGCCAGGAGCAGTTCTACCTGGAAGGGCAGATCGCGTACGCGGTGCCGAAGGACGACGACGGGATGCACGTGTACTGCTCGACGCAGCACCCGAGCGAGATGCAGCACCTCGTCGCGCACGTGCTCGGCGTCGCGTCGCACAACGTGCTGGTCGAATGCCGCCGGATGGGCGGCGGGTTCGGCGGCAAGGAATCGCAGTCGGGCCTGTTCGCATGCTGCGCGGCACTCGCCGCATGGAAGCTGCTGTGCCCGGTGAAGCTGCGTCCGGACCGCGACGACGACATGATGATCACCGGCAAGCGGCACGACTTCCATTACCGCTTCGACGTCGGCTACGACGACGACGGCCGCCTCGACGGCGTGGCGCTCGACATGACGTCGCGCTGCGGCTTCTCGGCCGACCTGTCGGGCCCGGTGATGACGCGCGCGGTGTGCCACTTCGACAACGCGTACTGGCTGGGCGACGTCGCCATCGCCGGCTACTGCGGCAAGACCAACACGCAGTCGAACACCGCGTTCCGAGGCTTCGGCGGCCCGCAGGGCGCGTTCGCGATCGAGTACATCCTCGACGACGTCGCGCGTTCGCTCGACCGTGATCCGCTCGACGTCCGCTACGCGAACCTGTACGGCAAGACCGAACGCAACGTGACGCCGTACGGGCAGACGGTCGAGGACAACGTGCTGCAGGAACTGCTCGGCGAACTCGAGACGACGAGCGACTACCGCGCGCGGCGCGCGGGCGTGCGCGAATTCAACGCGCGCAACCCGGTGCTGAAGAAGGGCATCGCGCTCACGCCGGTGAAGTTCGGGATCGCGTTCAACGTCACGCACTTCAACCAGGCCGGCGCGCTGGTGCACATCTACACGGACGGCTCGGTGCTCGTGAACCACGGCGGCACGGAGATGGGCCAGGGGCTCAACACGAAGGTCGCGCAGGTCGTCGCGCACGAGCTCGGCATCCGCTTCGGCCGGATCCGCGTGACGGCGACCGACACGAGCAAGGTCGCGAACACGTCCGCGACGGCTGCGTCGACGGGCTCGGACCTGAACGGCAAGGCCGCGCAGGATGCGGCGCGCCAGTTGCGCGAGCGGCTCGCGGTGTTCGCGGCGAAGCAGTACGGCGACGGCAAGGTCGATGCGGCCGACGTGAAGTTCGGCAATGATTTCGTGTGGGTCGGCGGCAACGGCGTGCCGTTCGGCGAAGTGATCGCGAAGGCCTACCTTGCACGTGTGCAGCTCTGGTCCGATGGTTTCTACGCGACCCCGAAGCTGTACTGGGATCAGTCGAAGCTGCAGGGCCGGCCGTTCTACTATTACTCGTACGGCGCGGCCGTGTCGGAAGTCGTGATCGATACGCTGACGGGCGAGATGCGCACGCTGCGTGTCGATGCGCTGCACGACGTGGGCGCGTCGCTGAACCCGGCGATCGACATCGGCCAGGTCGAAGGCGCGTTCATCCAGGGGATGGGCTGGCTGACGACCGAGGAGCTGTGGTGGAACCAGGGCGGCAAGCTGATGACGCATGCGCCGTCCACGTACAAGATCCCGACCGTCAACGACACGCCGCCCGAATTCAACGTGCGGCTGTTCGAGAACCGCAACGTCGAGGACAGCATTCACCGGTCGAAGGCCGTCGGCGAGCCGCCGCTGCTGCTGCCGTTCTCGGTGTTCTTCGCGGTGCGCGACGCGGTCGCGGCGGTCGGCGATTACCAGGTCAACCCGCCGCTCGACGCACCGGCCACCGGCGAGTCGATCCTGCGCGCGGTGACTGCGGTGCGCGCGGCCCGCGCGGGTCAGGCAGGCTGACATGAAACGACCCCCACGCTCTCGTTGTTCGCTGCTCCCCGCGGGGGCGGTCAGCCTCCTTGGGGCGGCCCGGCGGAGGCTGACATGAACGGGCCCGCCCGCTCGCTTCGCGCCGCGTCGAACCCGGCGTTCGCGCAGGGCACCGGCCAGCGCAATCGCGCGACCGGCGCGCCGGCGCCGATGCATATCGTGCTGTTCGGCGCCGGGCACGTCGGTCACGCGCTCGTCACGCTGCTCGGCGCGCTGCCGTGCGTCGTGCAGTGGGTGGACACGCGCGACGAGCTGTTCCCGGACGAATGTCCGCCGAACGTGCAACCGGAGCCGACCGACACGCCGGAGGCCGTCGTCGACGCGGCGCCGCCCGGCGCGTACTTCCTCGTGATGACGCACAACCACGCGCTCGACTTCTCGCTCGCCGCGCAGATCATGCGGCGGCGCGACTACGCGTACTTCGGGATGATCGGCTCGCGCACCAAGCGCGTGAAGTTCGAGCGCCGGCTCGCCGCGCGCGGCGTCGATCCGGCGCGGCTCGTGGAGATGGTGTGCCCGATCGGCGTGGCGGGCATCGTCGACAAGACGCCGGGCGCGATCGCGGTGGCCGTGTGTGCGGAGCTGCTGCAGGCGCGTTCGGGCATGGCGGTGGCCGACGCGAAGGCGGCCGCGGCAGGGCGCGCGCGCGACGACGTGTCCTGCACGCGGTAACGCCGCGCGGCCGCGCGTTTTTGCATACACTGCACGGCAACGCGCGGCATCGGGCCGCGCCTTACCGTGCACACACCATGTCCGATCACCCGAGTTATCTCGATGCGCTCGATGCGAGCCTCGTCGCCATCGAGCGCTGGCTGTCCGGCGTCGACACCGCGCCCGCGGCGCTCGACGCGATGCTCGCGCCGTTTTCCGCCGATTTCACGATGATCGTGACCGACGGCCGCGTGTTCGACCGCGACGGCACGCGCGCGCTGTTCGCGAAGCTTGGCGGCGCGAAGCCGGGGCTGCGCATCACGCTGTCGGAGATCCGCGTGCTCGCGGCCGACGCATCGCATGCGGTGATCACCTATCTCGAAGCGCAGCACGCGGCATCGGGCGAACTGCCCGCGCGCCGTGCGACCGCCGTGTTCGAACGCGACGCGGCAGGCGCCGTGCGCTGGACCCATCTGCAGGAAACCTTCTGCACGGCCTGAGCGGCCGCGCCGCAGTCAACACGGATCAGCGCTTGCGCGTGCGGGCGACCGTCAACTCGTCGGACACGCTCTGCATCAGCGCGCACAGCCACGCGATGTCGGTCGGGCGGTCGGGCTGCGGGTGCGTGAGCAGGTAGCTCTTGATGCGCGGGAACGGCACGGGCGGCGTGACGACGACGAGCGGCAGCAGCTGCGCATAGTGCGTCGCGAAGCGGCGCGTCGTCGTGAAGATCAGGTCCGACTGCAGCAGCACCTGCGGCACGATCCCGAAGTACGGCAGCGTCGTCACGATGCGCCGCGTGAGGCGCGCGCGCGCGAGGCCGATCTCGATCGCGTTGCGCTTGTCGCCGGTGTACGGCGTCGGCGCGACATGCGCGGCCGCCGCATACGCTTCGCGCGTGAGCGGCACGTGCGCGAGTGGGTGCGCTGCGCGCATCAGGCACACGATCGTGTCGGAGAACAGGTCCTGGCGCGCGAACTGCGGGTCGGGCTTCGGCCAGTTGCCGATCACGAGATCGAGCGCGCCCGATTCGAGCGCGCCCGCGTGGTCGAGCGCGGGATTCAGCGAGTCGATTTCCAGATGCGCATGCGGCGCCGCGTCGCGAAAGCGCTCGATCAGCGTCGGCATGAAGAAATCGTTCAGGTAGTCGGGCGCGGCGACGCGGAACGTGCGGCGCGCGGACGACGGGTCGAAGTCGCCGTGCGGCGTCGCGATGAAGTCGACCTCGCGCAGCGCGCGCTGCGCG
Organism: Papaver nudicaule; assembly: GCA_023529015.1. Classification (NCBI taxonomy): domain Eukaryota; kingdom Viridiplantae; phylum Streptophyta; class Magnoliopsida; order Ranunculales; family Papaveraceae; genus Papaver; species Papaver nudicaule. The sequence continues at coordinate 7,581 of JAJJMA010272145.1, read as the reverse complement.
GCTTCGAGCAGCGACGCGCCGTATTCGGTCGGCACCATCCCGGATTTGCCGCGCACGAGGATCGGGTCGTTCAGCGTCTCGCGCAGCTTGCGCAGCGCGGTGCTGATCGCGGGCTGGGTCTGGTTCAGCCGCAGGGCGGCCTGCGTGACGCTGCGCTCGAGCAGCAGCGTGCGCAAGACGCGCACGAGCCAGATGTCGAGCGAGGCGGTACGGTCGTCGTCTTCCATCGGTGCGGGGTGATTCGGGCGAAGCCTAACCTTACCGCAGCCGCGCGTTGCCGTGCGTGATACCGGCCATCACGCCTGCCATCACGCACGACCCTTCGGCAGCGCGCTGATCCGCTTGACCTCGTGCGATTCGAGCCAGGTCGGCGTGCGCGCGCAGTACAGCACCATCGGCAGCGCGTCCTCGCCCCAGAACAGTTGCTGGTTCATCCAGAACGTCGGCACGCCGAACACGCCGAGCGCGATCGCGTCCGCGTTGTTGCGGGCCAGTTGCGCACTCGTCTCCTCGAATTCGATCAGCTCGTCGCCGTGGCCGACGCCGACGCGTTCGCACAGCGCCGCGAAACCGTCCGGCGTCGACGGATCGTTGCCGTCGCGCCAGATGAAGCGGAATATCTCCAGCACGGTCGCGATATCGGCGCGCAGCGCGATCGCGAGGCGCAGCACCTTGTCGGAATCGAACGGGTGCGCGGGCGGCATCTTGAAGCGGATGCCGAGCTGTTCCGCGCGAAACAGCGCGTGGCGGTACGTGAACACGCGCTTGGCCGGCACGTCGGCGCTCGGGCGCTGCCCCCAGTGGCGCTGCAGGTCGATGAGCGACACGGCGACCGGCTCGAACGGCACGTCCGGCCACTTGTCGTGCTGTTCGAGCAGCAGATAGGAGAACGGCGACACGAAGTCGAAGAACCAGGCGGGCTGGGCGGTATCGAGGCCGGTTGTCATGACGATCTCCAGAGGGTGGGGCGTGCGGCGGCCTCCATGGTACGCGGCGGTACGCGCTTGCAGCAATGATCGCGGATCGTTCGCTTATGCGGAACCGGGAGTCGCCCGGGGGGGCTCGCCGGCCGGCGGCGGTGCGGCGTCGGCGCGTGCCTGCGGCTGGCCGCCGGTGCCGGGGGGGCCCGCCGGCGTGTTCTGGTCGTGCGCGGTGAGCCGCTCGCGCACGAAACCGATGTGCTCGCGCAGCACGTAGAACTGCCCGGCGTACGCGAGCGGCATCTTCATCCGGTTCACGGCTTCCTCGATGTCGTCGAGCTCGTCGAGCAACCGGACGCGCTCCTCGGCCGTGTGCTCGCCGAGCGCGCTGCGCTCGAGCGCGATCAGCGCGCCGTACCAGCGGTAGATGCGCGAACGCACGCGCCAGCCGTACAGCGACGGCACGAGCCGCAGCCCGGGGATCAGCACGACGATCAGCGGCACGATCACGACGAGCAGCCGGTCGACGAGGCTCGCGACCCAGAACGGCAGCCGGCGGTACAGGAAGGTCTTGCCCGACTTGTAGTAGCGCGCGGCGTCGTCGGAGAGCTGGAAGCCGCGCGTCACGGGCGACGGGAATTCGCCCGCGTGCTGCAGGATCGTCGCGTGGCCGTGCACCTCGCGCGCGGCCTCGATCAGCAGGTCGGACAGCGCCGGGTGCAGCGTGTCGCGCGCGACCAGCTCGATGGTCGGCGCGACCGTATGGATGTCGGCGGGCGGCAGGTTCTGGCCGAGATCGTAGACGCCCATCGGCAGCGTGATCGCGGTCAGGTACGGAAAGCGCCGCGCGTACGCCTCGGCCTGCGTGAACGAGTACACGTGCACGCCCGGCGCGCGGAACAGCTTTGCCATCACCGGGATCTGCGTCGAGTCGCCGGACAGGAACGCCGCGTCGATCTTGCCGTCGAGCAGCGCGGCCGCGGCGTCCTCGCCGGCCGTCGGCAGCAGCTCGGTCGGGCCGCCCGGCACGATGCCGTTCATCTTCAGCAGCGCGAGGCTCAGCTCGCGCGCGCCGCTGCCTTCCGCGCCGAGCGCGAGCCGCTTGCCCTTGAAGTCGGACAGGCGCGCGACGATCGGGCCGCGGTACATGATCGCGAGCGGCACGTAGCCGATGCTGCCGAGCGACACGAGCTGGTCGTCGCGCTCCTTCGGGCCGATGCCGCTCTGCACGAAACCGACGTCGACCGGCGCGTTCGGGTTCGACAGCCGCGCGAGGTTCTGCGCGGAGCCTTCGGACGATTCGACGTCGAGCGTGACGCCGTTCTTCGCGAGGATGGCCTTGTATTTCTGCGCGGCGTTCCAGTACGTGCTGCCGGGCGGCCCGGCCGAGATCACGAGCGTGGACGGCGGCGCCGGCTGGATCAGCCTGACCGCGAGCCAGACGGCCGCGGCGGCGAGCAGCACGGTCGGGCCGATCGACAGCGCGAGGTCGCGCCACGACACCGCGACGAAGCGGGCGAGGATACGGCGAGGCGGGCGAGGGCTGGCAGGCTTCATGGGATCGGCGAATGACGCTGGCGTGACGCATCGATGACGGTCGTCACGGACGATGCGGATGCTCGCGGCGATGGTACCCGGTTTCGCCGCGCATGCGCGAGTCGGGCGCCGCGGCGCGGCGCGGCGGCGACAGCGGCGGGCGCCGCCGCGTCAAAAGCTTTGCGCTTCCGCGGGCGCTGGATTACATTGTGCGACGCAGCCGCGCCCGATTCGCGCGCGACCCGGCACGCACTGAGACCGGGCGCGTCCGGCCGGCGGCTGTCCGGCCCGGCCGGCCCGCTATCGCGCGCGCCGGCTGCCGGCCCGTCTCGCCTCTCTCGCATCGCCGTGGAAATCACCGGCTGTCCCGCCCGTTCGCGCGCGGGCCGGCTGTCTTTGGGGGTATCCGGCCGTACTGTGCACGGCCGTTCCGGAGTTACAAGGAGATAGCATGAAGTCGATCGTGTTGAGAGCGTTGGGTGTCGCCGCCGTGGCGGCCTGTCTGTCGGGCAGCGTGTATGCGCAGTCGAGCGATGCGGCGGCAACCGAAGCGCCGGCGGCCGCGACGAGCGCGCCGAAGGCCGCCGCGAAAACCGCGAAGAAGGCGAACCGCAAGCTCGGCTACGCGGTGCGCAAGGCGATTTCGAAGGAATCCGGCGAGAATGTGTCGAACCTCGTCGTGCGTTCGAAGGGCGGCGCGATCACGCTGGAGGGCACGATGCCCGACCAGGCACAGATCGACAAGGCCGAAGCCGCAGCCAAGGACGTGAAGGGCGTGACGTCGGTCACGAACAAGCTGACAGTCCAGCAGCAGTGATGCCGGGCGGCGGCGCGCGAGCGCCGCGTGCGCCCGCTTTCAGGCGGGCCCCGGCGTGCCGGGGCCCGTTTGCGCTTCAGAAGCCGCGAACCGCGTGCGACGCGGCGGCGGCCCGATAACGAGATCGAGAGGGCGGCGATGGCGAAGCTCGGGTGGGGCAGGCGGATGGTGTTCGGCGCGGCGCTGGCCGCGGTCGCGGTGCTCGGCGCCTGCAACGGCGACGATTCGGCCGAGCGCAACCGGTTGCCCGGCTTCGTGTCCGGCAGCGTGCGCACGACGGCCTACGACGGCGCGAGCGACGACCTGCTGACGGCCGGCCTCGGCAAGACGGGCCTCGCGGCGGCGAGCGCGCCCGGCTTCGCGAATCCATCCCGGCCGACGAGCGCCGAGCTGCGCCGTCTCGCGATCTGGTCGAACTACCGCGCGCTCGTCGACATGAGCGCGAACGGCGGCTACGGCCGCTTCTGGGGGCCGAACGTCGACCTCGCCGGAAACGACACGCTCGGCGAAGGCAAGATCCCCGGCACCGAATATCTCGCGTATTCCGACGACGGCAGCGGCAGCAGGAACGTGACGCTGCTCGTGCAGGTGCCCGCCAGCTTCGATCCCGCGCAGCCGTGCATCGTCACCGCGACGTCGTCGGGCTCGCGCGGCGTGTACGGCGCGATTTCCGCGGCCGGCGAGTGGGCGCTCAAGCGCGGCTGCGCGGTCGCGTACAACGACAAGGGCGGCGGCAACGGCGCGCACGAGCTCGGCTCCGATACCGTCACGCTGATCGACGGCACGCTCGCCAACGCGGTGCTGGCCGGCACCGCGAGCCTGTTCACCGCGAACGTGACGAGCGGCGATCTTGCCGCGTTCAACAGTCGCTTCCCGAACCGCTATGCGTTCAAGCACGCCCATTCGCAGCAGAATCCCGAGCAGGATTGGGGGCGCGTGACGCTGCAGTCGGTCGAGTTCGCGTACTGGGCGCTCAACGAGCAGTTCGGACCGCTGATCGACGGCTCGCATCACGGCGTGCGCTATCGCGCGGGCGACATCACGACGATCGCCGCATCCGTCAGCAACGGCGGCGGCGCGTCGCTCGCGGCGGCCGAGCAGGACAGCCGCGGCTGGATTACCGCGGTCGTGGTCGGCGAACCGCAGATCAACGTGCGGATGGCGCCGAACGCGATCGTGCGCACGGGCGGCCGGCCGGTGCCGTCGTTCGGCCGGCCGCTGGCCGACTATGCGACGCTCGCGAACCTGCTGCAGCCGTGCGCGGCCGCGTCGGCGTCGCTTGCCGATGCGCCGTACCTGAGCGCGCTGCCGGCCGCGACCACGCAGTCGATCCGCACGCAGCGCTGCGCGACGCTCGCCGCGGCCGGGCTCGTGGCGGGCGCCGACACGCAGAGCCAGGCCGCCGACGCGCTCGCGCAGCTTCACGCGGCCGGCTATCTCGCCGATTCCGACCTGCTGCAGGCGCCGATGTGGGATTCGCAGGCGATTCCGGCGATCGCGGTCACCTATGCGAACGCGTACACGCGCTCGCGCGTCACCGACAACCTGTGCAATTTCAGCTTCGCGACGACGAACGCGGCGACGGGCGCGGTCGCGCCGCCCGCCGCGTCGCCGATGCCGGCCGTGTTCGGCGTCGGCAACGGCGTGCCGCCGACGGCCGGCATCAACCTCGTGTTCAACACGGGCGCGGGCGTCGACCACCGGCTCGCGACGCCCGACGCGAGCTTCGCGGGCGCGCTGTGCCTGCGCCAGCTCTGGACGAACGGGATGCTCGGGATACCCGCGAACGTCGACGCGGTGCGCGTGAACGCGAATCTGCAGGGCAAGCCGGCGATCATCGTGCAGGGCCGCAGCGACGCGCTCGTGCCGGTGAACCACGCGTCGCGCGCGTACGTCGCGCAGAACGGCATCAGCGAGGGCGGCCGCAGCCAGCTCGTGTTCTACGAGGTGACGAACGGCCAGCACTTCGACGCGTTCCTGCCCGTCGCGGGCTTCGACACGCGCTTCGTGCCGGTCCACTACTACAACCTGCAGGCGCTGAACCTGATGTGGCGGCACCTGAAGAACGGCGCGCCGCTGCCGCCGTCGCAGGTGATCCGCACGGTGCCGCGCGGCGGTACGCCGGGCGCCGCTCCCGCGCTGACGAGTGCGAACCTGCCGCCGATCTCGGCCGCGCCTGGCGCGAACGCGATCACGACCGGCGCCGGCGCGATCGACGTGCCGCTCTGACGGCACCTGCCGTACCGCCATCACGAAGCCGGACAGCTGTCCGGCTTTTTCTTTTCTGTCGCATGGACTCGGTCCCGGGCTGCCTTTTATTCGAATGGCGAGCGCTGTAACAAATTATTACTTTACGGCGGCAAATCAGGAACCTATTATGCGCCGGTATTTTCACTTAATTTAATAAATTCCTGATACGAGATATTCCTTTCCATTTAGTTAATCGATCCTTTCGATTTTATTAAATCGGCTCGAGCTGCGACTGGTCGCCGTTTCGCGATTAATCGACATCTCGCCGAGGGGGCTTGTTCGTCTATTCGCAGCGAGGTCGCCTTGCCGGGCGGGCTTTGCGGGGACTCCTTTCGCCGTCGATTTTGTGCGCATGCGAATAGGCGAAATGCATTCGTATTGCTGCGGATTATTGAATTGTCGTTCGCAATGGAATTGATTCCATTGTGCAGTCGCAAAAGAATATGGGTGGGGTAAATCATGCCGATCGGTATTTGCCGATCCGGTAAAAAACTCGGAGTGCGTCGCATAACGAATGCATTCCCGGTGCGGAGCGCCAGCGCAAATGATCCTTTGCGGCCGGCGGTATTTATCGTTCTGTTCGAGAGGCAATAATGACGACACGGAAGTCCTTGAAAGACGGTTTCGCGCTATTCGGAACGACACTGAGCGTGCCGCTCGCCGCCGCCGCGGCTGCAGCGCTGCTCGTCACGGGGTGCGGCGGCGACGACGGGCCGAGCCCGGCCGCTTCGGCCGCCGCCGCGGCTGCGACGGCGTCCAACGGCAGCACGACGGCCAGCACCAACGCGACGGCCGCCGCCGCGGCCGACCAGCCGTACGTCGACAACGACGTGTACGGCACCGGGCCGAACGACGCGGTCACGGATTCGACGGAAGGCGCCGCGGTCGTGCACCGCCAGGTCACGATCGGCGGCAAGACCGTCAAGTACACGGCCACCACGGGCCACCTGACGACGATCGATCCGATCACGTCGGCGCCGAACGCGAAGATGTTCTACGTCGCGTACACGCAGGACAACCCGGACCCGTCGAAGCCGCGCCCGGTCACGTTCTTCTATAACGGTGGCCCCGGCTCGTCGTCGGTCTACCTGCTGCTCGGCTCGTTCGGGCCGAGGCGGCTGCAGTCGTCGTTCCCGAACTTCACGCCGCCTGCACCGTACAAGCTGCTCGACAACCCCGACAGCCTGCTCGACCGCACCGACCTCGTGTTCATCAACCCGGTCGGCACCGGTTATTCGGCGGCGATCGCCCCGGCGAAGAACAAGGACTTCTGGGGCACCGACCAGGACGCGCGCTCGATCGACCGCTTCATCCAGCGCTACCTGACCAAGTACTCGCGCTGGAATTCGCCGAAGTTCCTGTTCGGCGAGTCGTACGGCACCGCGCGCAGCGCGGTCGTGTCGTGGGTGCTGCATGAGGACGGCATCGACCTGAACGGGATCACGCTGCAATCGTCGATCCTCGACTACGCGAACGCGCTGTCCGCGCCGGGCATCTTCCCGACGCTCGCGGCCGATGCGTTCTACTGGAAGAAGACGACGGTCAACCCGACGCCGACCGATCTCGACGCGTACATGGTCCAGGCCCGCGCGTACGCGGACAACACGCTCGCGCCGCTCGCGCAGAAGCCGAACCCGCAGGACGGCGGCTTCGTGAACGTGCGGCTGAACCTGAACCTGCAGACCGCGCAGCAGATGGGTTCGTACATCGGCACGGACCCGACGTCGCTGATCCAGACCTTCGGCAATCCGGCCGCGCTCGGCAACGTGCCGTCGTCGAACGACAACCCGCCGTACACGTTCTTCCTGACGCTCGTGCCGGGCACGCAGATCGGCCAGTACGACGGTCGCGCGAACTTCACGGGCAAGGGCATCGCGCCGTACATCCTGCCGAACTCGGGCAGCAACGATCCGTCGATCACGAACGTCGGCGGCGCGTACACGGTGCTGTGGAACAGCTACATCAACACCGACCTCAAGTACACGTCGACGTCGTCGTTCGTGGACCTGAACGACCAGGTCTTCAACAACTGGGACTTCAGCCACACGGACCCGACCG
>JAJJMA010272092.1:2614-15115 GCA_023529015.1 Papaver nudicaule | reverse complement strand
GCAAGGGACTGTACAACTATCTACCCAACTTAGCTGCCAAAGATAAAACAATGGGGATGGCAACTATAAGACCCTAAATTAACATAAAAATGGACACGCAGGTCCTAATATTGGACACACAGGCCCTAAATTGGACACGCAGGTCCCAGTTTGGACACGCAGGCCCAAAATCACATTCGAATAACCCTGCTGTATGATATGTTTGGGTTCTCAATATCAGTCATAAAGTCGGGTTTTGAGTTAAATTCTTCTCTTCCACCACTACCCAACTGAACTCCATGCTTAGCCAATACATCTGCTGAAAAATTCACTTCACGCACGACGTGTTCATAGTTCACATTTTCATACCTTGTAGATGCTTGGATCCATCTTGCTCTCAACTTCCATGGTAAATTGGCTGTCTGAAGAGCTTGAACTGCTGCAGACGAATCCATTCTGACTGTAATATTGCTGGTTGTCCATCTTGTAGCCCATTCCATTGCTATGATTGCACTCAATAGTTCTGCCCAATAGTTTGTATTGACGCCAAGGCCTACACACAGGGCACCCAAAACGTCAACATTGTTGCTTCTAGCTATCACCCCCACACCTGAGATGCCAGGATTTCCAGCTGCAGCTCCGTCACAACATAAAATGAGTTCATCATCTCGTGGTTCTCTCCAAGAGTGCTGAGATGTTACTATCGTACTGACAGATCTTCTCTCAACCTTGAAATAGTTCAGTAAGCTTTCATCCTCACCAGGTCTGCAATGGACATTGAACCTTCTTGAATTCTCATGAATCAGTCTGTATACACTCGACTTCATCTTGTGTAATGGAGTATCTATTCCTTCAAAGCATAGCTTATTTCTTCTTGCCCACAACTCTCTCTTAACTGCCATATTTGCTGTTAGCCATAGACGCTTCACCATAGGAGACCGCTGTTTGGCCTGTTCATAAGAGGGTACAATCTTGTACTCAGCTTTTAGATTAAACAGACCCTCTATCCACTTCCACAAATCAATAGTCCTGGAGCAATCCCATAGAATATGTCTTAATTCATCAATTCCAGACGTACAACTCAAGCACGAATTATCGTTGTTGATTTTAAATCTCTTTCTTGCTGCATCACGTGTAGCACAGCAGTACTCCCTTTCAAATTTCCAATTCTGGGCAGCAAGAGAAGGGTGAATACCCTTGTTCCATATCAATTTCATAGCAGGCATAGTTGGATACTTGTTTCTAATCAGTTCACGAGCAGATTTGACGGAAAACTCACCTTTTTCATCCCCTAACCACAGTCTAGTATCCCTTCCTCCAACTGGATTTGGTAAGTTCATCACATCAACACCCATATCCGTCATAATTTGCCTTACTTCACCCGGCAAATTCCATCTTCCATCCTGTATTACGTCACAAACTCTTGAATTGAACCAAGTTCTATAGTCTTCAGACATTCCACGAGCTGCAGCAAGGGTTCTGATCCCACACCACCTATCATAGAGTAAAGAAGTCGATCTTCCATCACCAATTAAAGTGCCAGTATTATCATCCACAATGGACTTCACCCATCTGATACCAGGGAGAATTGACGATCTCACCCATCCAGCTGCAATGTCTCCATTCTCCTTGAAGAATCTTGCACGTAAGAAACGAGCACAGATAGTATTGGAGTGTTTAATTCTCCACCATAACTTCATAATCATAGCTTGATTCATCACCTTCAAGCTCACCAGGCCTAATCCACCCTCTTCTTTTGGACAGCAGAGTTTATCATACGCAATTACGAATCCCTTAGCCTGATTACTATCACCTGACCATATGAAATTGGCTATGGATCTTTGAATTGATTCTATAAGCTTTGACGGCCACTTGTAGATAGCCATCACATGCAAAGGATAACTCAATATAATTGACTTCACCATCACCACACGAGCCTGGAAGGTAAGCAACCTACCCACCCATGAGTTCAACTGTTTCTGAATTTTATCTGCTACGTGTTTGACATGTTCCAGCTTGACTGCACCAGTAGATAGTTCCACTCCTAAGTATTTGTCAGGATAGGTAGCGAGTTCCATTCCTAGTATGTTGACCACTGCATCTCTTCTCTGATTGGAAGCTCCACCAAAATAAATTTTACTTTTTTGTCTGCTTACAACTTGACCTGAAGAAGTAGCATACGTATCTAACAGGTCAAGTAAGCTATGTAAACTCTTGTCATTAGCCCTGCAAAAAACCAAAATATCGTCAGCAAAAAATAAGTGGGTTGGTGAAACCCCCTTCTTGTTCAGCATAAACATCATGTCCCCATTATGAAACAGTTTCATGATGTTTCTACTAAGTATGTCCTCCATAAGAACAAAGACTAGAGGAGACAAAGGATCTCCTTGGCGTAGTCCTCTATCAATGCTAAAGAAACCTTCAGGGCTGCCATTGAACAAAATTGATATTCTTGCTGATTTTAGGATGCTGAGAAGCCAAGAACACCATTTTTCTGAGAACCCATAACGTCTGAATACCTCCAAGACGAAACTCCAACTTACAGTATCAAAAGCCTGCGTTATATCAAGCTTCAAACCAACATTTCCAAATTTCCTTTCCTCATCCAACTCTTGTATCATCTCTGAAGCCAGAGCAATGTTGTCGTGGATGTTACGACCCTTCATAAAAGCCACTTGCTCTTCAGACACTAGCTTATCCAACACCGTACTCAACCTTGTTGCCATGATCTTAGTAAATATCTTGAAAAAGAAATTGCTAAGACCTATAGGTCGATACTTCTTTAAAGAATTAGCACCAGGCTCTTTAGGAAGTAGAATAAGAAAACTGCTATTGACTCCATTTGGAATATGCTGCCGTATCCAGCATGAAGTCACAGCCTTATATAGGTCAGCACCAATTACGTCCCAACAATGACGATAAAAATGGCCTGGAAAGCCATCAGGACCTGGAGCACTGTCAGCTCCCAGGTCAAAAACAGCCTTTTTGATCTCATCCATGCTAGGAATGGCATCCATCTTCCTTGACTCTTCTTCAGTAATTTTCTCGTGTTGGACATCAAAAATTTGGTCACTCAAAACTGAGTTATCACCATTGAACTTCGATTCATAGTATTGTACCGTCATTTGCTTGAGTTGTTGAATGTCAGTTATCATGTTGCCCTGCTCATCCACCAACTCAGTTATGGCATTTGTACTGCGTCTTAGACGTATACAATTATGAAAGAAGGCTGTATTGCTATCCCCATCTTCAATCCATTGGATTCTAGCCTTTTCTCTAAGCATAGTAGCCACAACCCTTCTAGCTTCCTTTAACGCTTTCTGAGCTTCATTAAGTCTGTCAGTCTTTACCTGATTGAACGAGTCAGCGTCAGATTCGGCTTGAGCTATCTCAAAAATTTTGTTTGCTTCCTTGAGCTTGACATGGACGTTACCAAAAACTAGCCTGTTCCACTTCTTCATCTCTTCACGCAGTAGTTTGAGCTTAGACGTGAAAATAAAGGCGTACGTACCATTAATTCTTGTTTGCCAGACTCTACTGACCATTGACATGAATTCAGCATGCTCATACCACACTTTCTGAACACGAAAAGGATACCTTCTAGAGTCAGGAAGACTGCAGGGGTAACCAATAATAGGAGAATGATCCGATACATCTCTTGGGAGAGCAATGTATTTCCAGTAGGGATACTTCTCCAGCCACTCAGCATTGATAACACATCTATCTAACTTCTCAAGGGTTCTGTCTTCACCTTGTCTGTTGTTACACCATGTGTACTCAGTACCATTAGAAACCGGTTCAAAAAGACCATTGTTTTGAACCCATTGATCAAACTCTGCCATGTCCAACACATCAGCCTCATTCTTAGAAATCTTTTCACCAGGCCTCAAATAGCAGTTGAAATCCCCTATGATCAACCAGGGAACGGACAATATACCATGACCAAGTTGAGACCAAAGATGTCTCCTAACCTGTCTTGAATGCCCCGCATGAACAAAGCTGATGTAATTCCCATCAACTTCCACTGTAATACCTTGTTTAGAAACGTCCATAACAGTTGGAGGGTTCATCTCACTCCTCCAGAATACCCACATGTCACCACCAACATTCTCATTATTAACTGCCATCATAGTATAACCTTCCAACATCAACGACTTAACTGCTTGTAATGAATACTTAATCATTGGCTCAGCAATCCCAATGACATCTGGCTTATACTCCTTGGATAGACTTCTCAGCTTAGACCTAGACTCTATCCTAGCTAGGCCCTTTAGATTCCAGTAAACAACCCTCATTATTTACCCTTTTCATTATAGCTGTGCTTAGGCAGCTCTTTAAGACGTTCAGACCTTCTTTCTCTAGCAATAATTTTCTCAGCTGGAGTCATCTTCTTGCTCTTGTCATCACTGAAGTAATCTTCTTCGTCTCCAACACCAGTGTCCGTAGAACCGAGTGTGGCAGATTGTTCAGGTGATGCTTGACCAGCAGTATCATCCATATCTTCTTCATTGGAACTTTGTTCACTTTCATCACTTCCAGACGGCTGCTCAGGTTGAGTTTCACCAGTCTCTTTACCTCTAGAAGTAGTTCCTTCTTTCTCTGCCTTCTTCCTCTTCTTCTCTGCCTTCTTCCTCTCCTTCTCTTCCTTCTTCCTCTCCTTCTCTATATCATCAGCCATCTTGGTATTCAAGTATCCACTGCAAAGGAAACTTGTCTAAAATTACCTATAGGTAGCAGAGGTCGAGTTATTGATGTGAGATGGATCCAGAAAAAAGGGGGTTCCAGTTATAATCCAGAAATGATTCGTGTATATATTTTACAGAAACGTGAAATCAAAGTGGGGGATAAAGTTGCTGGAAGACATGGGAATAAAGGTATCATTTCAAAAAAATTTAGATTTCCCCGTTTTTTAAAAAGGATTATATGCATCTAGCATAAGAAAGATCCAGAGGAACAACACAGAAGGTGATAACTATCAAATATCCAAGTAAACAAATTACAAGAGATTGACCCTGCGAATAATACAACACTCTTTTGTAACTACCTTAGAACGCCAATCTGGAAAGGGATGTGATAAAGCTGGAAGTATTAGAAGACAACTAAACTGAAAGCTCAACACACTTCATTCCAAAGTATCTAATTACCCTTACCGCAGAACCAGTCCCAAATAGTTTCTCTCATTTAGGTTTCACAAAATCAGTCATCAAATGCCGAACATTATATCTGTAACTCTAGATACGATGGATTTTGCAGGAGTAGCAATCGCACCTGCTGAACGCTGAGGAGTATAAGGGCTCGAGGAAGTTCTTGAAGGCATCATGTCTACAGTCCTACTAGATGATGGTAAAGGCAAAGTCATAAAACCCTGTCTGGTCGGTCCATCTTCTTCGAGTGCCCGCCTCTGAATAGGATCTACAGGCTTCACACCCACCATAAGAACTCCATTGATCTGCATCCCACTTTTGCTGAGTGCCTTTTGAGCATCACGTTGGTTCTGTGTCCATTTTATTATAGATTAAAAGTTAGTAATAACGATCCAATTACCTACTTATAAAGACTAAGAACAAATTGCTAAAATTATCTCATGTCAATTGGCAGGTAATATATTTCAATATGATGATAAAGCTGCATCATCATAACAATAAATGAGAATGTGAACAGGGCATAGTATACAACTACACATAGCACAAGGTCATAAAGCGAGGCTTTATATAACCTGATGCTTAATAAGTCTTTGTAAATACTTTAAATGATAAAAAAAGGGAGATACGGTGGAAATAATAGCACATGAATATACCGTGCAGGCAAGGTGAGGAAAAGCAGAAGTACCTGATAGAGAATATGCATCCAGTTAGCATCACCTGGGCCGGGTACATGCTTCAATACTACCCCGCATTTTTCAAACTCGCGCAGAACAAAATTGGTATCCCCAGGGTGAAATCTGGCCAAGAAGAAAAAGACAATGGTTTTACTTATTTTAACAATTTCGGCAGGAAGCTTGGACCAGAAAACGTCTTCATTGCCTCATGAGAAAATTGGAGTATGCTAAAGATGCATTTCTAGTGTATCATTAATAGAGGAAGCGAAATAAAAACACCCCACTAAAGCACAATTATACACTCGAGTATAAGCAATCGAAGGTTACTGAAAAGAAACATAAACTCTTATGTACGTATAGAGACGTTACTAGATTTAGAATTAGATTTATCTGCTTTCAGATGACCAAAATAATGAGCAGCAATATCAAAACTAAGAAATTGTTCACTCCGAAACAGGAAATTTGGGAGTAGTCAAAAATATACTTTTCTCAATAATCAATACCACTAAGAACATGGTCAATATTGAATATTGTAAATGCGCTGATGATTAAACGAAAGACTGAGGCTATCAATGGGAGACGGACAAGCAATGGTGAATACTGGCCCAGCATATTTGACATTGAAATGGAAATGGTCATTGGTCGGTAGTGGTACAGCAGTTTCAAGAGTTTCTGTAAACTTAAGGTTTGCAGAAATGCACTAGAAGGGGTGAATCAAAAAAAGTAAAATAAGGCAGATTTAACCATTTCATATATAGAATTGCACAAGAAGGGGTGAATCAAAAAAGTAAAATAAAGCAGCTTTAACCATTTTGATACATACCTACAAAATTCAAATAAGAACCAACCTTAGACTACATTGTCAGACAAAATATAATTACCCAATCATACGAAGGAAAATTATAAGCTGCCACATAATAATTTTCAAATACGTCCAAGCTTCCAAGTTTGCTTCTCAATACTTACTTCTACACTTCCCCAATTCGCTCACTCTAAAACTCCACTCCCCTGTATCTCATCTCTCGTCCAGACACCCTTATAGAATTATGGGTTTGTGGATGCTATTGGAAGGTTTTTTGCTTCTTGCAAACGCAAGAGCAATATTGAAAGAGGATCGTTTCCTTGCTCCTACAGGGTAAGGCTTTGCAGATGTCTCTGGAGGCAGGACAATGTCGTTCAAGGGGAAACTTATAGGGCTCATTTATGCGACTCAGTATCTAAGATTATCACTTATACAGTTCAGTATCTAACATTAGTAGTTAAGGTTTTCAACGCTATCTCTACAGTTGTAAAGCTTGTATCTGTTTGATATCAGTCAGAGGAGACATGTATGAAGTACAACGTGGTCTGTTGAATGTTTTTGTCACGACACTACGAAAGAAAAGCATAAACTATCACATCATAATTCTCAAAATCACAAGTCATTGTTTCACTACTTGCATCCAAGCTTCTAAGTTAAACTCAAAATAAACATAAAATTAAGCTTCTCATTACTTAATTCTACAAATAACATGACAATCCAAACCCAACAATATGCAATATAAACAAAAGCAAAATCAATATAAAGAAAGTAAGTATCTCATTCTCATCCACACACCCTTATGGAATTATGGGTTTGTGGACACTATTGGAAGGTTTTTTGCTTCTTGCAAGCACAACAGCAATATTGAATGAGGATCGCTTCCTTGCTCCTAGAGGGTGGAGCTTTGCAGAAGCTTCTGGAGGCAGGACAAACTACAGAATCATTGAAGGGGCAACTAATAGGGCTTATTTATGCAACTCAGTATCTAAGGTTACCACTTATTCAGTTCAGTATCTAAGATTAACACTTATGGTTCTCAACGCCATCTCTATAGTTGTAAAGCTCGTATCTGGGTGATATGTATGAAACACGATGCGGTCTGTTAAATGTTTTTGTCACAACACTACGAATGAAAAGCATATACTGTCACATCATATTTCTCAAAATCCCAAGTCATTGTTTCACTAATTACATCCAAGTCTCTTAAGTTTAAACTCAAATTAACATAAAACTAAGCTTCACATTACTTATTTCTACAACTACCAAACTCAACCATATGCAACAAAAGCAAAATCAAATTCAATATAAAGAAAGTCAGAATCGAATCATACCCATATACAGTAACCCACTCCTCCTCATCGAGATTCCCAACAGGAAAGCTATTCTTCGGCAACTCAGGCCTAGCAACTTCCCTCGGTGGCGGAAGCGTAATCAACGAGCCCGGCTTCACAACACCTTCAACAGGATGAACATCCATCCCACCATTCCTCTCACCGTCACTCCTACCCGGTGACCACCAACTCGAACTCTGCGGAGTCTGCTGCTGAGCCGCCGTAAACGAAGGACTCGCTTCGAACCTACTTTTCATTGGAGTAACAGAATCCTTTCCACTTCCATAATAATCTCTTAATGGGGTTCTATTAACATCTGAAGACTTAGTATCAGCAGATGATAAAGGGTAATCTGATATACCAGACTCTGGTGAGAAATCAACACGGTCTTCTAATGTGAAAAATGGTGGTGGTGGAGGATCTGAACCACCGAAATTCTCTCTTCTTAGTGCTGATACAGCTGCTGCTTGTCCTGGTGTACTGAATTTGCCTCTGTGGGTAGCTATTGGTGAGGCTAAATCTTGGAAAAACAGTGATGTGTTTTCGTTTTTTATGGGTAAATGTTGAGATGTGTTTTGGTTTTTTATGAGTATATATGTTTTGCTTATATGTTCTTATTTTGTTTGCAATTTATTTCATTTAAGAACAACTGACCACCATAGGGTGTGTCTTAGTTAGAAGGTTTGCTGTTAATGAAGGAGATCGGTGCAGCAAACCTCACTAACTAATTCATCCCCTCCATCATTACAGTTGGTTCATCAAAGTTTCAATAGTAATGTATTTTACTTCTTGGTTAATGGTTACAAACTAGAACAAGAGATGTCATATGACTGTGTTGATCCTCCAAGGCTGTTTACGGATTGTAGTAAATTTGTAATTAAAAATCAAGTTTTCTTGAAATGAATTTACTATTGTCTTTAAACAGCCTAGCAAGACTAGTGTACGAGTAGAAAATCTGCATAGGTACTCGAGGTACCACATCCATCAGATCTACTCGCACATACAGTATATAGTTGTGGTTTAGCAGTCCGAAGACTCCAAGAACAGCATCGAGGATGCAATGAACAGTAATTCAGAACTAAGTTATGGAGCTAAAATAAGATAAAGATAACTCTCTGTGTATTTCTAGTGCTGAGATTACATGAATAAAACCCTAAGGAACCAGAGGAGATTACAAACCTAATCTCTCTCTTGCTACTTAGGCTCAACCAAACAAGAATCCAACCATTACAATGTTTCCCAAGCTCGCCTTATATAGAGCCGAGCTTGAGTGGTTTACAGCTAATAAAGACAAATGACTCAATCGTGGCGGTGTCAGTTTCTGTCGAGTAAGGCGGTTTACGCTCCGAGGCTGAATCCTGGGCTTCGGTCCTTCGTCGTAGTCCGAATCCCTTTCACCCCGATTCTTTCCTTGGTGCAAATGTAACTTCTCTTCCTTCACCTACCCGAGACGTCGCTGACCGTCACTTCGGTATGGTTCTCTCAGCATGGTTATGCTCCCTGGATGCGAGACACGTGGTCCGACGGGTTTTACCCCCTACAGTTTGCCTCTTTTCTTATCCAAAGGTCGAAGGAGTTTGGAGAAGAAAACCTGTCGTTTCGTCTTTTTTGACACGTGTCCTCGCCTTCACTTCTGACTGACACATGTACCTTCGCGTGCCTTTCGAAATCTTTTCCTCTATTTGACCGGCCACCCGCTGGGTAGGTTTTGATTTCTTTATTTAAACTTGCCTTGTCCTTTCTTCTTCCCTCTTTTCTTTTCTAGGCTCTGCATTATCTCCCGAAGTGATTGAATCCTTATCTGCTCTGTGTTTTTACGAAATCATGGTGAGTGTTTTGGTTTATCATCGTCGTTTAGGTTTGACTTTTGTTCCCTTATCTTTCTTTCTGTTGCAGGCCGCCGCCGATGCTTCTACGATTGCTCCTTCAGTCCCTTCCGCTGCTAAAGTTTTGCCTTGTAAACTGGTTGATCCCCAAAAGATGGAATGGGAAGAAAGGGCCAGTATTTACGGTTTTAATTCTTCTCTTTTTTCTATCAAGAGCCTAGGGAAGAAGATTCTGTCGCCAGAATTACTTGCTGCTGAAAGATGCAGTGATAGAAGATTAATCGTTTCCGGCGAGCAACTCGGCGCCGGACTTCCCGTACCTTTGTACAATCCGAGCAACCCTCTCTTTTATATGATTTACTCCAAAATCGATCCTCCCTGTGGAGTGATGCAATTGAATGGAAATTCCATCCGAGTCATCAGCGAGTGGGTTGCTCGCTCGGAGGGCAGGTCATATTATTATGAAAGGCTACCTAAAGAACTCCAATATCCTCCCGAATACTGGACCGTCGAAAAGTTCTTCAAGAGCTACAAGGTGGAGAAACCTTTATCTAAAGAGAAAGCTCCCTGGGGCGTGAGTTTAGGCAAGATAGCCAATTCCTTTAATCCTCTTAGCGATGTGGATCTCTCGGGATCAAAAAAGAATACCCTTCTTCGCCATTCAAGTGACGAGGTTTGGTTCACAAAGCCTATACTCATTGAAGGCTCTGTTTTGTATGGTTACGAAGATGTAGAGGAGAAGGTCGAGCGCAAGAAGTTTGAAGCTCACCATAATCTTCCCGTTGTTGATTTCTATAAAATTTTCTTCTCCGAGAAGGAGCGTGCCGAATCTCAGAAAAAGATTGTTCTAGCCAAAAAGATGGTAGGGTGTAATTTTGAATTTCCTTTGTTTATTCTTCTTTCAGAAATTTACCGAAATACAAATCGCGTTTTCAGAAGGCGGAGAAAGCGAAAGCGAAGGGTCAAGAAGCTTCGAACGAAAGTGAAGCTCCGAAGAAGAAAAAGAAAAGATCTTTGAAATCGACAACTGCTGAGAAGGAGGGAGTTAATCAGGTGATAAACACTTCCTGCCTCAGCTATGCATTAGGTATGGATATTTGCCTCTGTTTAGAACCTGATAAATTGACTGCTTATCAGCAGAATGATGTGTTAATCGATGATGGTGATACTGTAAATTCATCCCCTCGTGAACCGAGCCGAAAGAAGACGAAGACCCTGGTCGCGAAAAGGAAAAGTTCGGATGTTGGTCGTCCTACGACGACAGTTGTTACCCGAAGGCGAAAACAGAAGCTTATCATTGACTCAGATGATGAGAAGACCGAAGATGATGGGACTCCCGAAGGGAAGAATCTCGCCCAAGGGACGCCGAGAATGCTGGATTCCCAGACTACCATTCCTTCACAGGGACTTTCCTCCTTTGACGACGAAGCTGCTCGCACTAATCAACCAGGATTGAACTTTAATCAATATGGATCCAACATCGATACCCCCCTTGGAGCTTTTGCGTCGAGTGCGAGTGTTCCGCCGATCCCTAACTCTGTTGTTCAACGGCCAAGCTTAGGCTCTTCATGTCTGGCTGCTATAGGTCCGAGTGTCAGTCGGGATCTTCCTTCCAATGATCTCTCTAGTCTTTTGAGGGCACATTCGGTGGATCCTCGGAAGCATCCTTTGGACCCTGCTGTGTCTGGGCTTCTTGCTCAAGTATTTTCTGGTACTGTGGATAAAAGTTCGGTTGCATCTGTTGCCGCTTATCATCCGTCACTTGCTGAAGCTGTGAGTGAATTTTTGTTGCTTTTATTTTGTACGCATGCTTAACATGTTTCTTATTAATTCTTTGTTCTTTTCCTGCTTTGCAGCAAAAATATCTCGGAGAGTTTTTTATTGACCTTGCTGACGCCCGAAGCCAGGAGGTTGCTCAGTGTAGAAAAGACATTCGGCTATTGAAGCGAGGGGAGAAAAACCTTAGGAAAGAAGTGAATGATTTAAAGGAAAGTCTCAAGATTGCGGCGTCCGAACGAGATAGCTTTAAGTTGGAGGTTGATGTGCAAAGGGAGCGAGCCTTGCAACTTGAGGGACAGCTGAATCAAGCTCTCAATTTGTGTGACGAAAAGGATTCCGAGATTTCTTCTTTGAAAAGTTATATCGAAGAGGAGGGGGATCGCGTCTCTTTGTATAGCCGTGAGCACGCCCGTTTTGTGTGCAGGAGCATGGGTATTCAGCCACCCTATTACCCTGATGGTGTGAAAGATCCATGTGCCGCGCTCGAGTCTGATAAAGATCTTATTTCGACCTCCGATGCTAAGCTTATAATGTCTGAGTTGCAGAAGACGAGGCTGGCGGAAAATGCGCATGCAACGAATGATCATATTGCCGAAGGTCAAGAAGGTATGACTATGGAGCAAAGGGCTGATGATGGCGCTTATTCTCGGGAGTTGGATGTTATTGATGAAAGCATGAACGAAGAGTCAGGAGGTAATAAAGGTGGTGATGGGAGCGCAGAGGTAAATGACGAGTTTTCTGGCGGTGAGCCGAGGGAAATGGAGTGTGTTGATGCCTCTGCCAGAAACTCCGAGGTCGTTACTGAAGAGGAAGATCCTGTTAATGCACTTAACAACCTTGTGGTTTCCCAAGGCTTGCACCTGTGAAAATGATAGCGATTTCCCGGTCTTGTTGCAAGAGAATCTTTAGAATGTTTTTCTTTGTTCTTTTGACTATCCTGTTATGATGATTCTTGTAAGATAGGAA
>JAJJMA010272086.1:0-12154 GCA_023529015.1 Papaver nudicaule | reverse complement strand
TGATCTATATAATTGAAGTAATTGCAAGTTTGTTGATTCATAACCTTTGAGTGAATCCATCTCTGTTGAGATCTACAAGAACCACATTCTTGTTAGGGTTCGGTTCTCTGAACTATACTCAGGTTGTTGTTTGAATATTGATTTGTGAGATCGTTCAAACAACCGTAATCAACTAGGTTCACGAAAACAAAAAGTTGGTGGTGTATCTCGGTATCCCCTCTTTTTCAATATAACCATGTGTTATGTTAGTGTTTGTTCCCACGAATACTAAGGTTACAAGAATGCATGAGATAGATTCGATATCATCTTTCCATAGCAATAGTTTGCTTGCAAATCACTTGTAGGATATGGGTGAATTTAAAGGAGTACTCTTGAGCAAGAGTCTAGTGGATTATAGCTGAGGGCGTATAACACGTCTAAGTACTGGCCCAACCCAGAACTTCCAGCGGATCCAGTTAAACCCCAATTCTGAGTAACGACGGTTCCCGAACCGGTTAGTGAACAGTGACTCCGGATTTTACTCATGAGTTCCAGGAAATCAATTTGTACACGTACATGTACGTGAACCTCAGATTCAATGTATTGGGTCGTAATTCAGAAGGGCGGTTCCCGAACCGTCCAAGGTGAATATTCTCTGGAATTTTCACACGGGTTAAACTCTGACTCCTTTATCTCTTAGTTGGACTTGGTTATCACGAAAATATCTTCTGTGGTCCATCTAACGATTCTCAATGTGTCAATAAGATAAAGATTATCTCTGGTATGTTGGATTTCTATCTTGAAGTGGTTAACAGCTAATAAACCACTTGGCAGATAAATGTTTAATGAATTCCAATTGAGATAAATCTCTGTTTACTTGGTTTGCAAGTTAGGTTTCCCAAACTTGTGGGACAAGTAACTAGTTGTTTATTCCTAAGCAACCTATCTTATTGAGTGCTATAAATAAAGGGTTCTAGAATGAAACCCACAAGCATAAAGCATACGTGAAGTTTCTCTATGGAATTGATCGTAAACTCTTTTCACTTCGGTGAATGCTTGTTGTGGTATAGTCATCCTCTATTAGGTAGCAGTTCCCCTGTGGGAATTACCTAACGACTATAAAGACTTCTCTTGAGAGTTGGGAAGCACAGGTAGGAGATTGATACCTTAGTGGTTGAAATCGTATTAACCTGTAACCTTGGTAACCTGATTACGTTCTTGTCTATTCTACGGTCTTTCTCTTCTGATATAAGGCCATTCAAGAACTGATACGTTACACACAGTGTTGAAAGGAAGCAACGCACGGCTACACTCGGTGTTGTAAGACCTAGTTATCTCTAGTTGTATAAGTTTCTTAAGTGATTCTTTTTACAACTGAGGTAGATACAAGTTGGGCATAGTTTACTCGGTTTACTTGTCAACCCCCGCTTGTAAGTAGATTTCCGTATGACCTGGTGCAATCCGAAGGAAGTCACTTTGTGTATGTCAAACTAATAGAGGACAGTTCAAACATACAATTGGTAATTAAGGTTGCAAAGCCGAAATTATTGACACAAGCCTTTAACAACGGTTAAAGCAACTCCTAGGCCTGTAAAGGACGTCAGCTAGGGGAATCAAGTGCGTGATAATTTGTGGGGGATATAGAGACGTAAGGAGTACGACAGTAGCCAGTTCGCTTGGAGGGTGAAATTGGTCTCTGCTACATCCCAGACCGAAGTCTTATAGTAGTCTAGTGTTTGTAGACAGTTTGTACTGTGCAGTGTTCAATCTGGACGAGGTCCCGAGGTTTTTCCACAGGTCGTAGTTTTCTCGTTAAAAAAATCTCTGGAGTCTTGTGTGCTTTACTTTCCGCATGATATTCTCTGATTATATAATTAAAGCAAACACAAGAAGTACGTTACTGTTAACCTGATCGTTGTCCCCAATCCATCCAAAGGATTTACCAAGACTTTGTCTTGCGTTGGACTGATCACTTGTGATCCAAACTCAGGTTAAACAGATCTGGATATTGATTTTTGAGATCGTCCAGATATAACCATAAGACTCACGAGCCCAAACGAAAAGTTGGTAGTATTTCGGTACCCCTGCTTTTTCAAAGCTCTCACCAGACAGTCTCCCAATTTCCATTTGCGAATCCTTTTGGGAAGAGCTAAGATTCTTAACTTCAGCTGCCAAAGCTTCTTTCTTCTGTTGTTTAATTTTAAGCTGAGGGAAATTAATAGTGTCCTTTGATGAGATAGATCTATCGGATTTTCTCTTATACGATCGACAGCGTAGGACTTGGCAAGAAGCTGAGATGAGAGTCTAGTCAAGAAAAGAAAAAGAATAAGTTATAGTAATAAAAGGGTATGAAGTTTGGATAAAATAAATAGAGGAAGCTTTGGAATGAATGCTTTAGAAAAAGATAAGACTCGTGGAGCACTGGCGATAAGCCACGGCTCCCCGCTACCTTGTGAAGAAGATGGGCGAATTCCTTTTCACCTTCATCGATATCAAGTTCTTGTAGAGCATCCAATTCATTAGGATGAAGGATACTCAATAGCAAGTTAAGAGAATACTTTTTATCAGCATCGCTTCTGGTGATCGCCGTCTCTCTAGCCATAAATTGATTCCAAAACCGATTAGCTGAACTAGGATGTCTAGAAGATTTATGAGCACCACCAGGAGATTCTCTAGCTTGATGTTTAGAACCGACAAAAACTAGATAAAAAACAAATAATATTGAGAAAGTAAGATTAAAAGATAGGAAAATAAGATGAAAACCAACTGAAGAATTACCGGTCATAAGAGGTCGAAATTATCGTTCTCAAGCCAGTGAGTCTTTAGAGTAGGTTCGTCAGATCTATTTCCCGACCAAATTCCCACAATCCAGAAAAAATTAGAGGTTGAACAGCAATCATAGCATCTTCACCGCCAAACAGAATAACATCATCATGTTCAATTCCAAGAGATTGACCAGGTTCTCGAGGAATGATATTATATTAATTGGTTGATTCATTAAGTCTGACAAAGATAGAGTTTGAGCAGAAATCTGATCTTTGCTGGGAAGGGATTTATTCTTCTTAAGAAAACGGTTCATGTAGTCATAAAATCGAGATTCCATTTCTCCTGGCGCAAGATTTACTAAGAGAAGGTATTGATGAACGAGAGTAGGAATTGGAATTTTGAATTTTTTTTTTGTTAATCCCAAAATTGTATTAAAGATCAAAAAATTCTCATGAATGAGTTACATAAAAGTAGTATCAAGAAAAGAGACATTGTGTCCCAAAAACTTGAAAACTACGGAAAACGAAAATAAGGTACATTTGGGAATTCAATAGAAGTAAAGAAACTAGGTCTACCCTCGAAAGATTCAACCCTTCCTTCCTGAAGCTCTCCTCCCCTCTTAGCCATCATATCAGCTGCAAAATTTGCTTCTCTATAAGTGTGCACAAAAACAATTTGGTCATAGCATTTGTTAATAGCCATCCATCTACTAATAATCACCCAAGGGATATGGCCATTTTGGTAAGCATAAATCGCCCCTAAAGAGTTTGCACGTATTTTTATTTTCCTGTAACCAAACTTGTACGCCCATTCTAATGCGTGTAGAATAGCAAGAACTTCTGCCCAGAAATTAGTCTTCACACCCAGACCAATCATCAAAGCTCCCATCATGTTAGACTCAGCATCCCTTGCAACTACCCCCAGACCCGCCATACCTGGATTACCCATAGCAGATCCGTCGTAGCACAACAGTAGTTCACCAACGTCGGGACAAAAAAATAGCATGTAATAGGATCTGTTGTCTTCATCTTCCTTTGTTTTACTGTGGAATTGGAATTTTGAAACCACACCTTAGATGAGATTCAGGGATTAACAATTCACCTGGTTATGATTTTCAACGAGAGAAACATGAGGAATATGAGGATCTGATAGACGAACTTCAACACTATCGGGAAATTTGAACTCCTTTCGTTTTACATTAGTGAAAAGATTTACTCTGAGTAATCCAGGTGAGCTAGGTGATTTTCTTGAAATAGGAATTTTATGTTGTTGTTTAGACGATTGAGGTCTAGGAGTAGGACGAGAAGATTGTCTAGGAGACATCTTCAGAAATGGAAAACGGAGAAAAATTGATGGGGATTTAAAGATTTTTACATCAGATCTCAGATATATATATATAGAGAATAAAGAGAGATATTTTCGTTTTTCTAAAGAAGAAAGAAAAATTAAGGGTTTGATAGTTAACCTATAGGAGGAGAAAATGAGATTCATGACGAGTGATCTATTTAAACTGATCATGAGAATAAGATAGTTACACCCAAGGATATTAGGTCTGCACCCAAGTTTGAAAGTTTTTTTTTTTAAAACAGAGGGCGCCAAAAATGGGGCGATTTTTTTTGAGAAATGCGACCGAGTATTAGTTAGTTTAAGTATACTATTAAGAACTATAAATGGTATTTTACTTATCACAACATTAGAAGAACCTTTTTAAATAATAATATAGGTAACAGTTATCTAGAAAAAATGGTAGATAATATGATGACCAAATCCTAGTCGACCAAAGAAATTAGGGAAAAATTAATAGATAATTCATGAAATCTGAACAAAAGCTAAAATGCCTTAATAAATCAAGACACTTCTTTCTTTTATGGGAGAAGGAGGTAGCAATACCCCAATACTTGATAAATCTGGTACACTCAAGCTGCCAGATTGACTGAAAAGAACTCTAAACTCAAAGCTATACAACACCAGATGCTAAAGCTAAAAGTTTAAATCAAATATAGCCCGAACTAGATTTAATCTAAACTAGGGGCAAATATGTTGATGACAAAATATGGTTCAGGGCAGAAGGTTATATACTGAAGGGACGATACGCTCGTAAATAGTGCAGAACCAAAAAAGGTGCTGATAGCATTGACAGTCGACTGGCAGCTGAAGAAGTCTTTCAAGAAGAAGCCAACCAAAGGAGAGATTACTTCAAACGACTCAAGAGAAGATGTTCAAAGTATGAAATTCAGGGCGTAAATTTTCGTGTAACCGCAAAAAATAAACCCAATTCTTCGATTATAACCTAAATAAGTAATGAAAACAAGATATAAAGGATGGGTTTGGTTCATAAAGAGTACCTCATCCGCATTTCTAGGTCTTCTTGAGGATTAGAGGGCAAATCAGCGGCAATTTGAAACTCATCAGTTGGTTCTTCAACTATTCCTTGTTTTCCTGCTGTTGATTCTTCATTTGTTGCGGCTCTTGCTATTCTTGGATCATCTACAGTGATGTGGGTCGATAGAAGGAAAGCAATACGAAGATTACAAAAGATGAGAAACGAATAAAGATGAAAAGAAGATTGTTAAATAGAGATGAGAGAATAAGTATTGAAAGAGGTTTCAATATTGATTGATAAATTATAATATGATATGATTGATTGATTTTTACAAGAGATAATAGCCTCTATATATATGCTAGAACTAGGGTTCCTAGATTATGATATACTTTAAAATAAGATAAACTCTAAATAAAGATAAAACTCTAAATAAAAAGAATATTGTAGAACAAATTACTTGGACTCTAAGCTAAGGCTTAGAGTACCCTACAAGTAAGCTATGGACCTTGATGTCCTACATCGGTCCACCCTTCTTGAGAAAAACTCGTCCACGAGTTGTCTGTAGTATGATTAATTATTTATCTCCGTTGTCGTTATGGAACGAAATCCATCGACCGAGTCTTCTATCTCCGACGTAACGTCTACCATCAAGTGTATCATCAAACAGTGTCTCAACTGAATATTCTTTAAGAATTAGTTTGTTGCAAACAAAATTTAACTCCTTCATGTTTTCACGTTCTTCAAATGCTAGACAAGACTTATCATGCTGATGTTGTTTGCATCGTCTTTAGATTTAGAATCATCAGTCGACAATAGCGTATGTACACCTATCATTCTACCCTCCTTAAATAAGACCTTGCCCTCAAGGTAAATGAATTTAAGATCCTGGGTCATCTTGTTAGATGCACGAAACAATGGAACAATTTCATGTGACGAGAAACAAGGAACAACATAAGTAATACCTGGAAAATCTGATGATTCGCCGTTAAACCCAAACGAATTGTGCGAATCCTCATTAAACTGCTTCTCTTTATTAGGAAAATATTTTTGATTTTCTTCTTTTTGTTGAGAAGTAGACTTCATATATTCTTTGTCGCGAAGATTAACATTGAAAACAGAAGTTGATGTAGGGAATACGATGTCATTCTCAACAGATGATGAATATTCTATAATCTTATTTTCACTGGAAATTGCTTCATCTTTTTGATGTAGAATAATAGATTCTTCCTCAAGAGTTTCATCTTTGTGTGAGTCTTCGACTATTGAATTTTCTTTAGCATCAATTTGAGGAACTGCAGAAATACAATTTACCTCGTATTTAGATTCAGTATTCTTTGCATATTCTGTGACTTTAACTTTCTTGTCTGACTGTTCTTCCGATGGCCGAAGTGAATTAAGCTCGATAATGGGGCTTGTTGCATGTTTCAAAAAAGTTTGTGTTGATGACGAATTTAACTGTGCTTTTTCTTACTGTAAAACTGATTCTTCAAGCTCTTGTAGCCTTTGTAGCTCTTGTAGACAATACTGATATTTGATAAGAAGTTGTTGTCTATAATCTCTAGGTAAGAACTTATCTAAAGTCAATTCCTTCATTATTATCCAAGTACGCACACGGGGTTTACTATACCTCCAACAATCGTCATAGAGTTTCCGCCACCAAGATGTCGCTCTTCCCTTGAGTTTATATGCTACATAACTCACTTTTTCATCCTTAGGTATTATCATGTATTTGAAATACGACTCTACTTCATAAATCCACTCAAACAGTTCTTCAATTTGTAAATCACCATAAAAGTGAGGGATTCCTTTCGCCATAAAAACTCTGAAGTTCTGAACAAGAAACTAAAAGTTTGAAGAAAGAATTTTTTTTTTTTTTTTTTTTTTTAATCAAGAGATAGGTTTTGCGGAAGCTAGAATATCAGGATCGAGTCTTAGATGAAATCTAAAACTGTTGCTCAGATGCCAATTGATGTGGACCGGATAGGAGGAAAGCAATACGGAGATTGCAAAATATGAGAAACGAATAAAGATGAGAAGAAGATTGATAAATAGAGATGAGATAATAAGTATTGAAAGAGATTTCAATATTGATCGATAAAATTATAATATGATATGATTGATTGATTTTTACAAGAAATAATAGCCTCTATATATATAGGCTAGAACTAGGGTTCCTAGATTAAGAAAAACTCTAAAATAAGATAAACTCTAAATAAAAATAAACACTAAAATAAAAATAAACTCTAAATAAATAGAATATTCTAGAATAAATTACTTGGACTCTAAGCTAAGGCTTAAAGTACCCTACAAGTAAACTATGGACCTTATGTCCTACATCATCTATAGTGTCTCTCGGGGTCTGTTTTGATAACGTCATCACTCAATTTTAATCGTTGATGAATTTTCGTATCGGCGATGAATCGAGGCGATGAATTTCGTCTAAAAAAAGG
The DNA here is from genome assembly GCA_023529015.1 of Papaver nudicaule. Lineage (NCBI taxonomy): Eukaryota > Viridiplantae > Streptophyta > Magnoliopsida > Ranunculales > Papaveraceae > Papaver > Papaver nudicaule. Next base: position 4,636 of record JAJJMA010272086.1, on the reverse strand, counting down.
TGTAGGAGAGGAGCGAGCAGTTTCTGTCGATGAAATGAGTTGAGAGTAAATGAAATTTGTTTTTGTTTATTTGTTTAGGTCTAGGTTTTTTTGTTTTTGTTTTTGAAGGGGGGCGGGGCATTATGCCCCGACTTTTATTTACTACTCCTCAATGAAATTGAGGTAGAAATATATATATAAGATGGAGAGTCATGGGTAGACCAAACTCCATTTACATGTTCGCTTAAAACGAATTGACTAAGTTCTTGAGCAATAAAGTTTGCATCTCTAGGGACTGAAACAAATTGAACTTGCTCAAAACAAACTCTTTTATCTCTGATGCTTTGGACCGAAGCACGAATTCTTCCTGGAATGTCATGAACATCTCCTAAAATTGCTGTAGGAATATTAGACGCGTCACCTTCGATGATAACCTTCTTAAGCTGTAGAACAATTGCCAAATCAACACCCAAAGAGTAAGCCAAAGCCTCAGCTTGTTCTGCAGAATGTGTTGTAAAGCATTTTGTCGTGCATCCCCTATATTTAGCGTTGTTATCGAAAGCAACAGCTGCTGTTGCACCTTGATTAGCAGAAAAAGCTGCATCCACATTAATCTTGAAGAAAGTATCAGGAGGTTTCTACCAAATGGTTGCTGACGAGAGGGATAGCCTGTATTCTGATGATCTTGAGTGTACAGTCTAAATTCAGACATTCTCGTTTGGAAACAATCGATGGGATAGCAAACTTCATTTCTGAATACAACACCATTATGCATTTTCCAAATGTTCCATAAAATTGTGACTGCCAATGAAAATACTTGGAAATCATCGTCTTTTTCTAACCATTTTAGGATGATGGTTTTAATGTCACTAATTTCTTCATACCAAGGTATATAGGTGGGAGAAAGATCAAGGATCATTCTGGTTCTTGGACACTAACAAAAGAGGTGTTTTACAGATTTTGCTGCCTGATTACACAAGGTACAATTGATATCTGTATTTCTACGAAATCTGGCTATATTCATCTTAACTGCCAAACCATTGTGAAGCATTTTCCAAACAAAGGTTTGAATCTTCAGATCAATGGATTTAACTTTCCAAAAGAAAGGCAAGGATACTCACTTATACTCGAAGAAGAGGGAATAGTATCTGCCAACAATTTATAGCAAGATTTTGCTGAAAACTTTCCGGATCAAGGTAATAGTTAAGATTTATGGGTATTTTAGTCTAACCTTAGTCTGTAGGGGTAACTTAGACTTTTCATACCCATTTGAACATCCCTTATAACACTCTTTGGATAGTGTTAGTGGACTGCAGTGGCAAAATCAGCGGTTTTGATGAGTCATGATGGTCCTATGTAGTCGATCTCGGTTTTTGTCTCGTCTCGGTCGAGGACCGAGACACTGTGACAAGTTTGCCTCGGTGAGATTCTCGGTGAAATCTCGGAGCAAATACCGGAACCTTGTTTCGTTATTTTTGTATCTTCTAGACATACTTAAGAATACAAATTATAATACTACCTAAATAAGATTAAGATTATGCTTGAACCGGTTAACATATTAGAATTCTAATACAAATACAATTAAGTTTGAATTGGATGCATTAGAAGAATCCACAAGCACAACCTAAATCTTTGCCTTGTTCCCTACAAAACAGAAACATTCATGTCAGTGATTTGCATAAAAAAATCAAGGTTTCCACATACATCAGTTATCAAAACACAAACACAACTAATATAGTTTACATGTCAATTCTCTGCAATTCAATCCAAGCAATTCAATTCAATCCAACCAACTCCCAACCAAAACTCTTGCTATGACAAAGTAACCAAAGAAACTGCAAGCAAATGTAGTATACCTACAGAATCAATTTTGTGTATATCTACAGAATATCATTGCACCCACCATCTCACTCATCTTAACACACAACAGCTAAACGTTTAATCACCTAAGGAGTTAATAGAACTTCTATGAGAAACCATGTTATACAGTACTTACATTTTGGACCCTATAAGCAACCAAAAATACATATAAGTAAGACAACTAACCAAAAATACAGTACTTACAGTTTGGATGCATGGAAGTAAAACAATTAACCAATGAGTTAAAAAGGATGCTGAAAAATCTAATTAACAAACAACAAGTAGTGAAAATGAACTTGAACAGACACACATGCAGTGGTTTTCTCAACTAGTATCATTAAGTAAACAGAAATAAGGTAATCCCATAAGTCATAAGATTCATAACCCAAATTACAGAATTTTCCTACTATATTTATATTACTTAATAGATCAATTATATCAAAACCCACATAAATTAGTATCTTCAAAGTTCAAACAAACCAACTAATAACTAAAAGTTTACTAAATCAATAAACCCTAAATTCGTTTTGAAATGTCGAGCACGAACCAATATGTTGTTCAGTATTCACTAAGAACTAAACAAGTCAAATACAAGTTGATTACTAACCTGGTTCAGCTGTAATGATTAATCATCATCAGAAATCTCGATCTTCAATGGCAGCCAGGAAGAAGAGAAAAAAAAAACGAAAAAGGAAATGAAAACTAAATGAGATCGGCCACACCTCTTTAGGGTAAGATTTTCTTTAAGGTAAAATACCGGGTTTATCCCTATCTCGGTAGATTTTTTTTGTGCCGTTTCGGCCGGTTTTGCTGAATTTTTACCATCCGAATTTCATTTAACAGATACCGCCTTTATCGTCTCGGTCAATGACCAGTTCCGGAAAAACCGGCGAGATCTCGGCCGAGATCGACTACATAGTGATGGTCCACCACGATCAGGCAGCCCAGTTCCATACTAGACGTCGAATCTTGGCTTTGAGAAATCTTGAAATTTTCAAAGGTAAGTTTGTGTGGACAAGAGTGATGCAACAAGAAAACTTGAATCAGTAAAACACTACTTCCAGCTAAGTCTAAGAAAACTAAAGGTCTCTTTGTTTCTTCCTATGCCTCTCATAGATTTATCCCATCACAATTAAGTATTAATCAACCCTCGTCCCTCTTCTCTTGTGAAGCAAAAGATGGGTTTTCTTCAGCCATTTCTATATGAAACATCTTCACTAAATAAAGCACTCTCCTACTCGCACCTTACACCTCCTCATACCTGTTTTCCCAACCCAAGAACGAAAAGTAGAACAAGAAAAACAGTTATTACAGTTAGTGAACTGCGTTTATCTTCAGCGAAAGATGTTTTAAAACATAAGCTAAAACGGCAAAACTCCAGGAGATCTACTCAGTGCTCTTCGTCGGTAACAGAAGTCGTTGGTGGTGGTTTATCAGCAGAAGATGAAAAGGTTCTGTTTGGATCTTCAGTTGAAGAGAAAGGTGATGATGGATTAAAAGTGGAGTATGATTGGGAACAGGAATGGTATCCACTCTATCTTGCAAATGATGTTCCCAAAGATTCCCCTTTAGGTCTTACAGTGTTCGACAAGCAAATTGTCTTGTATAAAGATGGCAATGGCGATTTCCAGTGCTACGAAGATCGATGTCCTCATAGGTAACAAACAAACAAACCCCATGTTCCGAGAAACTCTTTTTTATTTTCATGTTTTTAAATTGAGGTATGTTTTTGTTTATCTGATCACGAATTTTGGATTTTTCGACATCTTATTTCTTTTGAATTTGAGGAATAATTTGGGCAACTGTGCTTCCTATAAATGGGCGCCGTTGCCGCGTTGGTGAATGTAGCAGGTGTTCTCCCAGTTTTACCGCCACTTTCTGTTTGAGAATCAGAAAAGAAATAATTTGCCTGACTATTGTGTTTTTGGGTGAATCAACATGATTCCATTAGGCTAAATTAGCGAGCTCGGCGACAGGAAATAGTATTTTTCTATATATGCTTTGAAAGAGCAAGCAGTTGCTTTTGGATCACATATTTGTCCTCGTCGTCTGAGGAATGATACGATAGGAATTTGGAGGTATCAGACACAACAGAAATTTCATTTGCGGAACATATTATCATGCTAAGATGGCAATAGTTAAACTTAGAAAGGTGTCATTCATCCTAAAACTGGAATACATTTCTTCCCAGAAATATTCACTTGTAGCATACATACATCACTAGATTGACGCCATTTTACCACTGCTTTTACAGGAGCTTTGCATCGCGCACATACATCACAAATAATACAGTTACAAGTGAAATGCATTTGCTACCCACTAGTATTAGTGCATGAGTTTGGTATTATTGCTTAAGTTTTGATCTTGAAAATCTTGCTGAGTTTGATTCAGATTAGCAAAACTCTCAGAAGGTCAGTTGATTGATGGAAGACTCGAATGCCTCTACCATGGATGGCAATTTGAAGGAGATGGTAAATGTGTAAGGATACCTCAGGTCAGTCCTCACTCATTCATACTCTCTCTCTCTCTCACACACACACACACACATTCATTTTTGCGTTCAATTCTTCTGATGAAAATTTTCCAAATATGTTTTGGTAAAAAGCTTCCTGCCGGAGCAAAAATTCCTCGAGCAGCTTGTCTAAAAACTTATGAGGTGAAGGATTCTCAAGGAGTAATATGGGTATGGATGTCAAACAAGAAGGCACCAAACTTCGAAAAGATTCCATGGTTTGAGAACTTTGCAAGGCCCGGGTTTAAAGACGTCTCTACTATTCATGAACTTCCATACGATCAC
>JAJJMA010272049.1:0-12247 GCA_023529015.1 Papaver nudicaule | reverse complement strand
AAAACACAATCCTTGATAAGTTTACTCTACAACCTCGGACTAGGATAATTTTAGGTAATCGAGACGAAGACTGATGAAGACGAAGACCGAAGCTTACTACTTGATAAATCATAACGTCCTCGCTGAAGGTTAGAAAGGTATTTCCTTTCCGTATCGTTTTTACCATTTCTATCATACCAATAACCTATGATGTTGTTTATATGATCCGAAGGTATTCTAGGATTTTCGTCTTTGCATTTGTCACACTTGTGATAATATGTATTGGTAGAGTATGTTGAGTTGTCTCTTGAAATGACCCCAACGGTGAACGCGTTCATGTGTTGCTTTTGGCATTTCAGAGAACGAGCTAAGTCTGTATGAACGCGTACATACAAGTTCAATAATTTCTCCTGAACTCTATAGACTGCTCTGTGAACGCGTTCATATAAGCCATGCGAAAAATTCCAACTCCATATCTTGAAGTTTTCGGTCTAGGCATGATTAGTTCACGGACTTGTCGTGACTTGGCCCATGGAATTCAACAACTTAATCCAAGCGATGTTCAAACTAAGTATTTGGACCAGAAGTCGCAAAGCGATGTCCAAACAAGCATTGGACCAGAAGTCGCGGACCTTCAAACAAGGTTGAGTCTTCTTTAACTTTTGGCTTAGTCCAAAGTTCTTAGAAGATTGAGAATGAGTATTCAAGCTATGGACTTTCCTAGTTCCGGAACTTGCTTGAGCCCTACTCAAGGTTGCTTAAATTTTAAGCAAAGCCTCCCTTGGTGATCACTATAAATAGATGACCTTCTGCAAGATACAATCTCAATCCTCTAAACATCTGTGTATCCTTGCATAAAGGTTGGTCGTCATATCGAAGTCCTTTTGGACTACGACTATTGAAAGACTTCACTTGAGGATCGTGAATTCAGTCTCGATACAGTCCAGTCCGATGTCTGAGAGTAGGCTAGCGTCTGTATACCGTTCATACTGAGGGTGTTCAAATCTGGACGAGGTCCCGGGTTTTTTCTGCTAGGTTTGCAGTTTCCTCGTTAACAAAATTCTGGTGTCTTGCATTACTTTTCCCTTCCGCATTATATTGTCTCTGATCTATATAATAGAAGTAATTGCAAGTTTGTTGATTCATAACCTTTGAGTGAATCCATCTCTATTGAGATCTACGAGAACTACGTTCTTGTTAGGGTTCGGTTCTCTGAACTATACTCAGGTTGTTGTTTGAATATTGATGTGTGAGATCGTTCAAACAACCATTGTAAAGACTCGTCCCTCCACCGATATTGTCCCCACTTATTCACTGCGGTCATCCGGCAGTGTGGGGTTTTCAACGGGCGCCGCTGCGGTCATCCAGCAGCAGCTTCCCGGGAGGTCACCCTCTCTAGACTACTCCCGCCCGAGCACGCTTAACTGCAGAGTTTTTTTCCAACTGCTGAGTTAATTATGCTTGAAAAGGCCTCGGTGTTATGAGAGGACAAACCACTACTAATATTCCATCGTTCGGCCAACCACCGCCGAATCGTTGGACCCATTTGAGTGGCCGTCCGGACTTTCGGGCTTGCCAGGCGGGTCGGATCCGGCACACAAGGCCGAATCCGGATCCGCTGGAGGAAAACCGGGCTGTCACAGTTGATATCAGAAGGAGGTTCCGATTTACTCGGACTGTTTGTATGGACTTGCTGGTTTTGAAAAAGTTTTGTTTTCAAGAAAGAGTATTTCATAAATGATTCGATTTTGACTTTTTAAGAAATCGCAATGATTTCTAAAGTTTTGATTAGTGTGCTTTCCTACTGTTTTGTTTTGGTTGAATAAAGTTTTGCTTTGATTATATGTTTGATTTATTTGGGATGGGAATCAGGTAAATTAATAAAACACTTAACTTAAAATTGTTCGCTAACGAAATTTCATTTTTGAACAATTTTAACTTTTGAATTTGTGGACAAATTCTTTTTAAGGGGTTAATAGTGTGAGACCTCGTATTTCTAGTTTTGAACTTCGGGACGGAGTTCTTTTTAAGGGATTAATAGTGTGAGACCCTGTATTTTCGAATAATGATTTATGCGATTAAATGTCTAGAGGGCTGGGTGCATTTTATTAAATTTGGAACACTTACTATATATAAATGTCTAGCTCTTATCAATGTCGAGTGGTAGGGAATATGAATATCTTTAAATTACTCCAGTTTCCTAATATAAGCATGTGGGAAAATAAAATGGGTTGACTATATTCATTTAGGGTAATTAATGTATATTTATTCCTGATTTATATTTAGGGTAATAACATATATATTATTTATTATTTTTCATTTTCTAAACCCTAAAAAGATTAAAGAAAACTTAGCCTTCTTCTTATTCTCCTTCTTTTATTCTTCCTTGTGTTTCACAATTCCTTCTTCCACTTTTACAAAATCAAAACAAGAAAAAAGGTCAAAAATCTGTACTATTGATTTATTGAAAGCGTGTCGGCTTTGCATCAAAGTTTCGGGATTTCTATATTGAGGTAGGGGTTTCTTCAAATATTAATCTAAACTCAATTAATTGTTATTCATTGATATAATTTATCTTAACCCATTTGATTTGTCTCTTTAATCAAGGTTTGCTTGACTTGATAATACTTGGTTTATATTCTAATCATATCTTAAGATTTGATTTATACAGTTTTGTAATAGATAGAGAGTTTCTGAAAATTATCTAAATTACAATATTATCCCGATCGATGATCAGATTTGTGATACTGGTAAATAATATGCTTAGGTATCTGTGACTAAAATTTGAAGATGATCCACCGTAAATTCACCGTTGAATTGATTTTAAAAGCTAGGTGATGTATTCTGAAAATTCTGATAGTTTCGTTTCTTTCTGTTCTTGATTGGTTTAGGTAATCTTAGTGACGTTATAATGATTTGTGGTCTTCATAAAAGTTGTATATTTGTGTCTTATCTTTCTAATGGCTTTGGATTTGTTTGATTTAAAATTATATAGAAATTGATATGAATATTTTAGTAACATGACGTAGTCTGTCCAGTTTTTAGAGTGATTCAGTAACTTCAATATCTTTTGTTAGAGTCATGGATTGTGTTTGAAACTTTTACATGATGAACCTAAATATGTCGTGGTCATACACAATTTAGGTAATCCTTAATCGGATATGTATTATGTGTTGTATGAATTGACTAACCGTACATGGAAAAAGGTACTAAGTTGAGATGTTATAGAAATTTGGATAATTTAGTAAAGTAATATGAGTGGATGTTTAATTGCTAAGTTTAGAATGATATTGGAATTGGTATCGATGAAATGTAGAAATCTAATTAGCGAATCAGTTTGAATAAGAATTGTTAAGTTATGAAGATTGTGACGAAAATTATGGAGATTAGTGTACTAACCGATGTTAAGAAGATAAATGGTGAATAAGCTCAAATGTTAATTAAGAAAGCGCGCGGGTCTTAAATAGACGATCTAGATTGCCTAACCGTCAGGTCTCTTTTGGGATGTTATTAACCGACGGGTCCTTTTTGGGATGAGTGCAAGAACTTAAGTGGCAGGTTCCTACGGGAATGAGTGAAGGCTACTAACTGACAGGTTCCTATGAGAATGTGCTAACTGTCAGGTCCATTTTTGGATGAGCTAGCCCGAGCGATCAACTGTCGGTCCAAATTTGGATGAATATAATATTATGTATTTGAATTGGAAAAGATAAACGTGTATTAACTTCCTAAAGTGAAAACTTATAAATAAATGGTTTGATGTTGAAGGGAATGTAATGAATAATTACTTGAGACGAAACCATAAAATAACTACGTAGACTGAAATCTACAAATCAGTTCGAAAATCGGTTTGTATTAATTAACAATTATTTAAAGCGTAACAAATGATCTAGTACAATTGTAATGGTAAATAGTTTGGTTCCTTTGTGCGGAAATGTAATTTTTGTTAATTCATTAATTGTGTGGCAATTAGTATTTTGGAAATTCCCTACTGAGCTGTGGTTGCTCACCCCTTTCTCTCCTCCGTTTCACAGAGATGATGCAAGACTAGCTGATAAAATATATTAATGAGTATCACGGGGTTTTGGGCGTTGCGTATTTTGAATTAAACCGAAGTGTTGGTTTGTTTTGTAGTTTGTACTCCTGATTATGTATTTACTTTAGAGTTTTGTAATTAAAAAAGTAAAATTATGTATCTTCTAATAATAGAATTTACTTGACTTGACATTTAGATTTTGTTTCTTAAATTTTTTTTAGAACTTTTCTGGACCCATTTGAGTGGTCGTCCGGACTTTCGGGCTTGCCAGGCGGGTCGGATCCGGCCCACAAGGTCGAATCCGGATCCGCTGGAGGTTCCGGAAAACCGGGTTGTTACAGTTGGTATCAGAGCCGACGACGGTTCACCTGTCCAGGGTGGGAGAGTACGCTGGACGGGTTGTGTGCCAGGTATCTCGTCTCATGAGGGGCAGGGAACGTTGGAGATCTGGGCTTGAAAAATATATTCCGGAGCCGGGGACGGCTCCAATTTAAAGGTGGTGGTATTGTAATACCCCGATTCGGCGGTGGTTGGCCGAACGATGGAATATTAGTAGTGGTTTGTCCTTTCATAACACCGAGGCCTTTACAAGCATAATTAAATCAGCAGTTGGAAAAACTCTGCAGTTAAGCGTGCTTGGGCGGGAGTAGTCCAGGGATGGGTGACCTCCCGGGAAGTTGCTGCCGGATAACCGCAGCGGTGCCCGTTGAAAACCCCACACTGCCGGATGACCGCAGTGGCTAAGTGGGGACAATATCGGTGGAGGGACGGGTCATTACAACCATAATCAACTAGGTTCTCGAAAACAAAAAGTTGTTGGTATATCTCGGTATCATCGCTTTTTCAGTTGGTATCAGAGCCGGCAAACACCCTGCAAAGGACGTAACTGTTTGTATTTGACGCTTTTTCGTGAATCATGTCTTGTCATGGTACACCAGACAAAAATATTGATAAGTCAATCATAGATATTGGGTCTTCTTCTTTCTGTGATGAAGCATTAAAACCATATCTACAAGCCTTACCCTTTAACCTCTCTGATGATTCTGATTCAGAAGCTGAAAGAGAAGCTGAAAAGGAAAGCTCTGGACTCATTAATCACATGAATTTTCAAACTTCTGAGATTACTCGTCTAAAGCACAAGGTTAATGGACTTGTCAATCATATATCCATGATAAACTCTGATTCCTGTTCAAAAATTACTCCCTGTGAGGAATCAAAACATGAATCGATCTCAGTCATGGTATGTGAAAAAATAATGGAATTGAAAGGAGAGATTGCACTCCTTAAAGATGAAATACACAAATCCGTTGTGTTTCAAACAATTCCTTTATCTATTGGCAATATTGCAACTATTCCTGTGCAAAAAGCCAAAAACGTGGATACATCTGTCATCAACGTAAAAAACATCAAAGATGCATCTATGATCTGTCAAATTTGCAAAACGAATAAAACTATTCGGACAAGATCAAGAAAACACTTTGAGAATAAAGGAATAGTAGATCTTGAACAAAAACTAGATCAAATTCTCAAAGAAATCGGTGACATCAAGAAGACCAATCGACCCAATCATTGGTCACGACCCAAAGACACTGAGACCCAGAAATTTTTCGACGTTCTCAAAGTTCTGGAAGTCACCGTTTCAACAAATCCGTTGAAAAAACACAACGTTGGGTTCCTAAGAGGAAGATACATTCTGTCAACAATCAAGATAAGGGAATATAAGTTTTGCAAGATGTTGCTTTGAGTAAACTGGTTACTCAATTTCAAGACATCCTCGATAAAAGAAAGCAAGATTCTTCAAAGCTGAAAGATCTCATTAACATACGTCAGAAGGAGCAGAAAATCTCAGGTAACTCCTCAACCGTTGAATCTTACTTTGATGATAGCAACTTCTATGACAAATTCTCAAAAGGAAGAGAGACAAGATTGATGACACAAGGCGAGTGGGAGAGCACTCGCCATAACACCTAAAAAGTGTTATGAGTTGCCACTCTTATCTATGTACTGTCTAGATAAGAGTGATGTAATTGTTCTTATGAACAATGAAGAGGACAGTACACCTCAAGGTTTTATTTTTTTCTTATCTCGCTATTGTGCTATTATGTCTTTTTGATAAATAAATGTACGAGTAGAAAATCTGCATAGGTACTCAAGCTACCACATCCATCAGATCTACTCATACATACAATAATCAGTTGAGATTCAGTGGTGCGAAGACCACAAGAACAGCACCGAAGGTACTATGAACAGTAATCGAAGGTAAAACTTAATAGCAGTAAAGATTTAAACATAAGAAGTATCATATGTATTTCAATGCTGTGATTACATGAATATAACCCTAAGGAACCAGAGGGGATAACAGACCTAATCTCCCTCTTGTCGAAAATCTGCATAGGTACTCAATGAGCCATATCCATCAGATCTACTCATACATACAGTAGTTTAAATGATTTAATGGTGCGAAGACCACAAGAACAATACCGAGGGTACTCAGAACAGTAATTAAAGACCAAAATTATGACAGTTAAGGCAAAATATAAGAAGATTTGTATGTATTTCGATGTTGTGATTACATGAATATAACCCTAAGGAACCAGAGGAGATAACAGACCCAATCTCTCTCTTGCTGCTTAGGCTCAATCCCTCCAAGAATCCAACCCCTACAATGTTTTCCAAGTTCGCCTTATATAGGCCGAGCTTGGGTGGTTTACAGCTAATAGGACGAATAATCCAATCGTGGTGGTGTCAGTCCCTGTCGAGTAAGGCGGTGGAGCTCCGTGGTTGATTTCTAGTCTTCGGTCTTTTTGACGTGGTCCGAGTCCTTTCTCTCCGAGTCTCGACTTCGCTCATGTGTAACTGCTTCGTCTCTGGGATAGTCCGAGATCTCGCTGCCGATCTTCTCGGGGTGGCTGGACTTTCCGGATGCGAGACACGTGCTCCGAAGGGTTTTACCCCCTACAGTTTGCCTCTTTTCTTATCCAAAGGTCGGAGGGGTTTGGAGAAGAAAACCCTTGGTGTTTCACCTTCTTCGACGCGTGTTCTCGCATTAACTTCTTACTGACACATGTACCTTCGCGTGCTTTCCAAAACCTTTATCTTTCTTTGACCTGTCACTTGTTGCGTAGGTTTCATCTCTTTCTTTTTAAACTCGTTCTGTCGCTTCTTCTTCCCTCTCTCCTTTCTCTGTTTTTTATTATTTTCAGAAGTGATCGAATCTTGCTCTGCTTCTTATTTTTCTAAGATCATGGTGAGTTTTCGAATTTTATCTTCCTCGCTTTGGTTTGATCTTTGTTTTCACTCCCTTTTTGAATTCTTTCTGTTTGCAGACTACTGCCGATGCTCCTGCAAATGATTCTTCTGACGCTTCTATTGTTAGAGTGCCGCCTCATAAGATGGTAGATCCCCAGAAGATGGGATGGGAAGAAAGGGCTCGTGTCTACGGATTTAATTCGTCTCTTTTCTCCTGCACAAGTTTAGGGAAGACGATTCTATCCCCGGAATTGCTTGCTGCTCAAAGGTGCGGTGATAGAAGATTAATCGTCTCCGGCGAACAACTCGGCGCCGGACTTCCCATTCCTTTGTACAATTCCTCCAACCCTCTCTTTTACATGATTTATTCCGAACTCAGCCCTCCTTGCGGGGTGATGCAATTGAACGGAAATGCTATTCGGGTTATCAGTGAGTGGGTCGCTCGCTCGGAAGGTAGGTCGTATTATTACAAAAAGCTTCCCCAGGAACTCCAACATCCTCCCGAATACTGGTCCGTCGAGAATTTCTTCAAGTGCTATAAGATGGAAAAATCTTTATCCAAGGAGAAAGCTCCCTGGTGCGTGAGTTTAGGCAAGATAGCCGATTCTTCTAATCCTCTTGGTGACGTGGATCTTTCGGGGTCCAAAAAGAATACACTTCTTCGCCATTCAAGCGATGAGGTGTGGTTTACAAAGCCTATACTCATCGAAGGCCCTGTTTTGTATGGCTACGAAGATGAGGAAAAGAGAATTGAGCGTAAGAAGTTCGAAGCTCATCATAATCTCCCCATTGTTAATTTCTACAGTATTTTCTTCTCCGAGAAGGAGCGTACCAAATCTCAGGAGAAGATTGCTCAAGCCAAAAAGAGGGTAAGGTGTAATTTTGAATTTTCTTTGTCTTATTCCTTTTTTTAGAGGTTACTCTCATCCGTGCTTTGTTTTCAGAAGGCGGGGTTAGCGAAGGCGAAAAATCAAGGAGCTTCGGATGAAAGCGATGCTCCGAAGAAGAGAAAAAGATCCTCCAAGTCAGCGCCTGCTGATAAGAGGGAGATTAATCAGGTGATAAACACTTCCTGCCTCAGCTATGCGTTAGGTGTGGATATTTGCCTCTGTTTAGAACCTGATAAATTGGCTGCTTGTCAGTAGAGCGATGTTTTGGCTGATGGTGGTGATATTGCGAATTTGTCCCTTCGTGAACCGAATCGAAAAAAGGGAAAAACCGTAGCTACGAAGAGAAAAAACACGAATGCCATTGGTTCTACGACCGAAGCCTCTACCCGAAGACCAACCCGTAAGCTTATCGTTAGTTCCGATGACGATGAGACCGAAGATGATAGGACTCCGACGGCAAGGAACCTTAGCCGTGGAGCAGCTGGGGTGTCGAATTCCCGAACTGTGGTACCCTCGCAGGGACGTTCTTCTTTTGATGGCGAAGCTTCTCATTCTGATCAACCAGAAATGAATTTGAATCAGTATGGGTCCAACATTGGTACCACCTTGGGTTTCTTCCCCTCTGGCGCGAGTGTTCCTTCGATCCCTAGCGCCTTCGCTCAGCAGTCTTGTCTAGGTTCCAAGAGTCAGACTTCTGCAGAGCCGAACGTACGTCGGGACCCCCCTGTTGATGATCTAGCTAGTCTCTTGAGAGCGTATTCAATGGATCCTCAGAATCATCCTTTGGATCCTTCCGTGTCTGGTTTTCTGGCCCAAGTGTTTTCTGGTTCTTTGAGCAAGAATTATGTTGCGTCTGTAGCTGCTTATTATCGATCATTTGTAGAGGCTGTGAGTGTATTCCTTTTGTTGTTTTTGTTTTGTACGCATGTGTTTTGTGTGCTGCTTGTTGATGGTTTTCTTTTCTTGCTTTTCAGCAAAAATGCCTTGGAGAATTTTTGCTTAATGCTACTGATGCCCGAGGTTTGAAGGTTGCTCAATTTAGCGAGGACATCCGTCTCTTACGGCAAGAGAAGAAAGATCTTACAAAAGAGGTGAAGGGGCTAGAGAATCGCCTTAAAATTGCCGAATCCGAGCGAGATAGCTTTAAGCAAGATGCTGATGTTCAACGAGAGCGAGCTTCGAAGCTAGACGAGGAGTTGCGTTTGGCTCTTGGTTTGTGCGAGGAAAAGGATGCTGAGATTTCTTCCTTGGAAAACCATATCGAAGGGGAGGATGAGCGCACCTCTTTGTTTAGCCGTAATCATGCCCGATACCTGTGCAAGAGTATGGGTATTCAACCACCCTATTATTATGATGGTTTGGATGATCCAGATGTGGAACTTGAGTCCGATAAGGATCTCATTTCGACCAGCGAGGCTAAGTTAATAATTTCCGAGTTGCGAGAAATGAGGCTAGCAGAAGATTTGCGGGCAGCGAAAGATAATGTTGATGGTTGTTTGGGGATTGAGGGTCATGAAGCTATTACTTTGGAGCAAAAGGATGATTCTCGGGAGCTAGGCGTGATTGATGAGAGCATCAGTAGAGAGCCAAAAGGTGATAAAGGTGGTGATGGGAGTGCGAAGATGGATAACGAGCTTTCTGGCGGTGAGCCAAAGGAAACGGATTGCGTTAATGCCTCTGGTAAGAGCTCCGAGGTTACAGCCGAGGTTCGAGATTCTGTTGATAAACTTGACAGTATTGTGATTTCCCAGGTTTTTCCCTTGTTCAAGAAGAATGACAGCGATCCTGCGGCTTCGTCCTGAAGGGAAACACTAGAGTGCTTTTCTTGTAATTTTAATGATCCCGTGTGAGGGTGACTGTAAAGTAGGAAGCGTGTTTCCTTTTCTGACTTGTTGATGATTTGTAGCTTTTTGTGTACTGAATAGGATTTGTAGGTACCTGTAGCTTTCTTCTGTCTCTTAATATTATCCCTCTTCTTTTTGCTATTGCTGTTTTGTGCCTTGTTTTGTGAATGGTTCGTATAGTTTCTCGAGGTGCAACTTCGGGGCTTACTTCGATGTAAGAGAAAGTTACCAAGCTAGTGGGGGCATACGGATCACCCTTCCCAAAGGCTTTGAGCTACTTGCACTGGTTTCAAGAAAAACACTGGCTATTGATTGCGTAGGTATCCATAATACATTAAGTAGGCGCCGAAGATATTTATTTATCTTCCTCGGAGGGCATAGAGGTGCCCTAGCTACCTTTAGCTTAAGTAAATTTATGGAATAGATACCTCGTTTCTCAATAATGAGTAACACGATGGGGGAGTGCCGGTCAAAGCAAGAGCTTAGACATGGTTCTTTTCTCTTATCGTGGCCTAAAGTTCGGTCTCTTCAAATCTTTTACACCTCCCCCTTTTTGAGGCTTTGAATTTTTATAAGGGGTCCCTCGGCTACGTGCCTCGCCATTGGTTTTTGTGGACGAAGCAACTGCCTCAGGGTTCCATCTTCCTCTATAGGAACATGTTAATCCCATTTATCGTCCCCTCGGCGCCCGAGAACGTGAGGTCCTCGTGGCCGTTTGGTAGTGAGTACTAATGCATCATCAGCTTTTTAGCCTTGATTCAAAGTGTTCACTGCTAACGGGGTGTCTTGTGGGTAGAGGACCGTGCCATATAATTCGTAGGGCCCTTATGAGTTATATGAGCATCAGCTCTGTGCCTACTAAACGAGGTCTTTTTGTTCAATGGCGTTTTTGCCTCGGCGTTTATAGCCCTTTTCATTCAATGGCTTTTTTGCCTCGGCGTTTACAGCCTTTTTTATTCGATGGCATTTTTGCCTCGGCGTTTACAGCCTTTTTTATTCGATGGCGTTTTTGCCTCGGCGTTTACAGCCTTTTTTATTCGATGGCGTTTTTGCCTCGGCGTTTACAGCCTTTTTCATTCGATGGCGTTTTTGCCTCGTATTACCTTTTTAGCTTCGGGGCTGTCACTTACTTTGCCAAGAACCATACCTTGACTTTGATTGAGGCTTTGGTCTTCGTGAAACTCTCAAGAGTGTCTTTCGGTCTAGCTCGAATAGGTTCTTAGTTGAATATTCCTTCCTTGATTCGCTCTTCACTGTTGAATCGGAATTGTGATAGTAATTATGAGAACTGCCGCCTGATGCTTGAATCTCTGTTTTGCGGTGTCTTGTTTTCTAGTCTTCTTCTCGTCGTTGGTTTCTTTGTGCCGAGTTTTGGCTTTGCTGCTGGTGCTTTTGTAGCCAGCTTTGCCTTCGGCCGCGCTTCGTTACATTGTTACTTGTTTATGCTATGCTCAAAAATGATTATTTTGATTTTGATAGCCCCTAATGCTAAGGTTGACACGTGCGTGTTTAACAGTTTTAGATGGTGTTATCAGTTGGTTTTTCTATGGTTTAGAATTTTGAACGACAGTGTAGGGATTTGCAAAAGGTGCGGTTACTTTATTGGTTATTGTTCAGTTATTGTGTTTGAAGTAGTGGTGCGTTATTCAAGGGAATCGAAATTATAACGTCTGTCTTTTGATTGGACTTGTCGAGATAAGTGGTTCCCGAAACTGTATTATAAAAGACGAAGTGCGCTGTTGCTGTTATTAGTGATTATCTGTTTGGTTTTTTATCTGGCGTTTTTCTTCCTTTCTTCCCTTCTTTTTGGTTCTTATCATCTTTTTGAAGAAGTAATGGCTGACAGAGGAAAAGCTCCCATGGAGGAAGGAAATGGTGGGATGGACCCAAGAAGCCGTAGAGAACAGATTCAGATGATAATGGAGATGGAAGCCGATTTTGCTGATGCTAGTTCTTCTAGGAGGGAGAGTAATCCTGACAAAGTGATTCGCCTGTTTGGTAATCTTATTGAGAGTGATGAAAGGAGGAGGGAGCAGAGGATGAGGGAAGACGGTGGTTCATCCTACGACTGTCGTATGTATGAAACTAGATCATTTTTCCGCCGCCATAGCGAAGAGATTTTGTCTATGCTTAAGGATGGTCTTGTTTTTCCTGATGATGAGATGAATGTAAAGACTGAGGTAAAAGAAGAAATTGACGATATGAGTCCGCCTGCTCCTGTCGCCGCTCCTTTGGTGGATGAGCAAGTC
>JAJJMA010272039.1:13480-30931 GCA_023529015.1 Papaver nudicaule | reverse complement strand
TGTTGTAACTACATGGATTATGATCCTAAGGAGCTAGAGGAGATACAGACCTAATCCCTCTCTTGCCGCTTAGGTTACACCCCAAAAAATTCCAACCCTTACAATGTTTTCCAAGCTCGCTTTATATAGGCCGAGCTTGGGTGGTTTACAGCTAATAAGATAAGGGACTCAATCGTGGTGGTGTCAGTCCCTGTCGAGTAAGGCGGTTCCTTCGGCGGTACTCCGAAGACGTCTCTGGGGCTTCGGCCTTTGAGATAAGGTCTGAATCCTTTTTTTCCGGTTCTCCTCTCGGCTTATTCGGTCTCACCTTTCTTTGGTTTGGTCCCGAGGCTTCGCTGTTACTTCCTGCGATCTTGCTTTTTGGATCTCTGACACGTGTCTGAGGGGTTTTACCCTCCACAGTTTGCCTCTTTTCTTATCCGAAGATCGAGGAGGTTCGGAGAAGAAAACTACCCTGGACCTTGTCCCTTTTGACACGTGTCCGGTATTTTAACTTCCTTAGCCGACACATGTCGTTTTTAATGATTTCTAAATCTTCCCCCTTTTCACCTTTTACCGGCTGCGCCGGTCTTGTGTTTTCTTATTTAAACTTTGTTTGCCCTCTCTTTTTGTTTCTCTCTTCTTCCGCAGTTTTCTGTGATATTTTTAGCATTCTCGACTTTCCTGGCTGTTTTTCATTGCCGATCTGCTACTTTATTCATGGTGAGTTTTCGTGACTGCATTTGCTTGTTTCTTTCTTTGCTTGTTCATCCTCTTAATTTCTTTTGTTCTTTCAGGCTCCTAAAAAGTGCGCACTGTCCGGCGGCGAGTTTCCCCGGAAGATGGTGGATCCCCAAAAACTCACTTGGGAAGAAAGAGCCAAGATTTTATGGTTTTGACGCGAATCTTTTCCCTTGCCAGAGTTTGGGCAAGGCCAATCTGTCTCCTGAGTTTCTTTCTTTTCATCAGTGTAGTGATAGGAGATTGATTGTTTCCAGCGAACAGCTTGGCGCCGGTCTTCCGATTCCGCTGTATGATCCCGTGAATCCTCTTTTTTATGAGATTTACTCTCAAATTAGTCCTCCCTGCGGTGTGATGCAACTGAATGGGAACTCAATTCGGGTTATTCGAGAGTGGGTGGCTCTCTCGGAGGGCAAGTCGTATTATTATGATAAGCTTCCCGAGGAACTCAAGCGCCCTCCGAGTTTTTGGTCTGTTGAGAATTTCTTCAAGTATTATAAGGTGGAGAAGAGCCTGCTTAAACAAAAGGCTCCCTGGAGTGTAAGTCTTGGTAAAGTGGCTGACTCTTCGCATGTTCTAGGCGACGTAGATCTTTCTGGGTCTAAAACGAATACCCTTCTTTGTCATTCTAGCGACGAGGTATGGTTTTCGAAGCCCGTGCTTATCGAAGGTCCCGTTCTTTTTGGCTACGAAGATGAAAAGAAGAAGGTCGAACGAACGAAGTTTATGGATGGTCATAAGTTCTCTATTGCTGAATTCTACAAGATTCATTTCTCCGAGGAGGAACGCAAGAAGTCCCAGGAGAAGATCGTTGCTCTCAAGGAAAAGGTATGTTAGTAAATATGCATCAACTCTCTTTTTGTTAATCGTTTTACTTATGCGGCCCTCTTTTCAGAAGCTTGAGCTGGAGAAGCTGAAAAATTCACAAGCTCAGGAGCAAGCCAATGACTCGAGGAAGATAAAGGAACCTTCGAAGTCGGTTGTTGAAAAGGGGGAAGGTGTTCAGGTGAAAAACACTACATGCCTCAGCTATTCGATGGGTATGGATGTCTGCCTCTGTTTAGAACCTGACAAGTTGACTTCTTTTCAACAGGGTGAAGTTCTCCTGGTTAACGACGGTGTAATGAAATTTTCGCTATGTGATCCGAATCGGGAGAAGCCTGCCTTCGGTGGTGTAAAAAAGAAGCTTGTGAAGACTATTTCCAGAACCGTGGGTTCGCAGGGAATTTCTACCAGGACTGTTGGCAAAGGCTTACTAGCTCCTGCCACGTCCACGGGAGATGTCAATGGCGAAGGTACCAAAGATGATGTGGTGGAAACTTTGAAAAGGTCGAAAAGGGGTCCTGCGAATGAGCAAGTTCTTCGGGAGGCTGCCTCGGCGACGTTCTCTCAAATTGTTGTGTCGGCGCAGGGGCTTGCTCCCCCTGTTTTTCCTGATGTCAAAATTGCTGATCCTTACCCATCTGGAATGGGTTTTAATGAGTATGGTTCCAACGATCGTCTTGTGGATGCTTCATTGGGTCAATCTTCTCGGCCTGCTTCGGGCGCGATCGCAGCCCCCGCTAGTTTTACACGGAGGCCTTGCTCGACGGAGGAGGCTCAATAGCTCCTTGAACGAAGTTCCCTTCCTGGTCCTTACGCCGAAGATCTTTCCGATCATTTGAAAGCGTATGCTAGGTGTGGATACCCCAATTCCATTAGGGCTAATGGGCTTGACACATGTTAAGTTAAGCCTATCTAGTTGGGCTTGGGTTTAGATATCTTGGGTGTTTAAGGGATAAAGGATGGCAATTATGTTAATAAATGGCTAGGAGGACACATGGCAACCAAGGAATGAAATGGAGTCTCTATAAATAGGACTCTAAAAGATCATTTGGGAGGCTTTTTGGAAGGGAGAAGAAATCAGACTACACTTTTAAGAGAGAGAGAGAGAGAGAGAGAGAGAAAGCAAGAGAAATGAGATAAATCGGGTTGTTACCTCTGAGACTCGGATCGGATTGATAATCTTACCCTATTCACAGTTGGCGACCACACCGGGAGACTGGTTTCGAGTCCAGCGGAATGCAGCCAGCGCGAGAAGCAGCGAACACGTCACAAAAGAAAGCTGAGCGAATCCCCACACCGGGTGAGGATTTCGTTTTGATAGAGAATGAACCGACGGATAGTGATACCGACGACGCGCAAAGGAGTGAGAAGATATCTGTAGGAATCGTAAACGCGCCAGCAACATCAGCGCAGGGAAGTAAAGATGTTGCTCCGTTTACCATTGTTGACGCACAGGACGCGAGTCTGGATGAAATGCGGCTAGAATTTGCAGCACAGGCGACAAGGCAACAACAGTTGATGATACTGATCAGACAGAAGGAGGGCGCGTCACCACAAGAGGATGCCGGTCCGGTGAACGGAACTTTTGATGAACCAAATATGGCCGGAATTGCTCCCGGAAAAGTGAAGCGCGCGGCCACAAAGGAATTTCAGCGAGAAATGGAGAGTCCTAGCGCACCAACCGGGAGGATCTCAGAAGAGGACTTAGCCAGGTACATTGAAGAACACTACCGAGTAGCAAAACAAGACCACGGGTATAGTTCTCTAGACCCCCCTATACAAAAGAGGTGGTCGCTTACAAGTTCCCGCCTGATTACACGTCGCCCAAGTTCAAAGTATACACGGGGCAAGGGAACGCACGGGAACATTTGGGTCGTTTCCTTTCAACAATGAACCAGCACGCGAAAGATGGAAATTTATGCTTAAAGGAATTTTCAAAATCCTTGTCCGACGTCGCATACACTTGGTATGACAACTTAAAACCAGGAAGTATAGCAACATGGGAGGAGATGGCGCGCCTATTCCTCAAAAAGTTCTTCTCTGCAAAAAGGCGAGTAACATCGGTTGATCTGGCGCGAACAACAATGGGGATCGACGAAGATCCTATGAAGTACATTACGAGGTTTCGGAGCCACGCGCTTGAGTTAAGCGAGGATGTGCCAGAAGATAGACTGGTTGAGATCTGTGTTGGGAAGATGACTGCTACCCTGCGTTTCACCTTGTCCAACTTTCAGTTCCAAACATTTGTAGAATTGGAAGAAGCGACGGCGCGGGTATCAGATTGCCTTGGGATCTTTCAGCAAGCGAAGAAGAGCAGACATGGTACAATTCTGTTAACTCGCTAAGCGCGGCAATCACTAGCAGTGGACCCGCGCCAGGAAGCAAGCGTCAAGCGTCTTTCCAGCCATATCAAGGCGCGACACCACAAGGAGGACGGGGTGGGAATAATTCCAGCAACCAGCGTCCCATCCCGGCGCCTATACCTTGCACCAAGGAACAAATCGAGAACCTTGTTAATCAGTGGGCCGCTAACGGAGAAATTAACTTACCACCCGTCGTTGTGGATATAAATACCGTCAACAAAGCGCACGAACGATACTGCCACTTTCATAGAAGGTAAATCACTCGACCCTCGATTGTTATGGTGTGCGAAACGCGTTCTGGAGAAAGGAGAGGGCAGGGGAGATAGACCTCGGACGACAACAAATAGACAAGGACCCATTGCCCAAAAACAACGTTATGATGATCTCTCACGACCCTAGAAATGAGGAGTGGGCAGCATGGGAGGATTCCAAGGAGGAAGCATGTGAATTGTCCAGCGGAAAGCAGGATTTTGGGGGAACGAGCAGCGTCACTTTCCAGTTCTCCAAAACAATCATCGCACAACAATTCTTCGACTCCCTAGGGTTCAGTGAAAACCAAGTCAGGGAGGCGTCTCAGGCAATCGCCGCTATAGCGGCAGGACATCAGGCGCTATCAAGAGGAAGGATCACTTTTGACGACAGCGACATATGCATTCCGGGGGAGCACTTACGTCCGTTGTATCTCACCGCGACTGTCAATAAACAACAATTAAGAAGAGTATTCATTGATGGAGGAGCATCACTAAACCTTGTCTCGGTACATACCTTGGAGTTGCTAGGTATACCAAGAGAAGAAATCAGGGAGCGGAAAACAGTGGTGCGCGGCTTTGGAGGCCACACCCAAGAGGCGAGCGGGGTAATATGCCTCACCATGTCCATCAGACCGATTAAAGCATCAGTACCTTTCCACGTATTAGATGATCACACTTTGTTTCACCTACTCCTCGGACGCGGATGGATACGCGATCACCATGTCGTAGCATCCACCTATCATCAGTGTATCAAAACTAGCATTGGAGGGAAGGAGTACAGGGTACCCGCCACAAATAATCCTTTTGGACCCGAGGAAGCATACATGGCAGAAGCAGTTTTTTATCAGCCAGCGGAACAGAGTGAGGCGGCCGTAATAGGTTTATCCCGGACGATCCCTTACCAAAGTGGGAAGAAGATAATAAAGTCTCAGTCTTTAACCCTGCTCGTTTAGTAATACCCAAGGAAAAGAGGAAGGTCGAAGAAAAGGCATCCGTGTTCAGCGCCGAAAGGTTAGGGGCGCCAGCAGATGTCAAAAGATCAAAGTCAGAACTGGAGCCCCGTTTCCACCGCTTTCCCACTCAAAGCGGAGGACACGTTTATAGATTATAGCAATCAGCGAGGATGTTGCCGCCCGATCAACTGTGTGAAGCGTCCACAAGCCAGGCGACACCATCTCCCAACGAAGAAGAAGAAGTAACGGCAGGGTCGCTACCAGTGGAAGAACCCATAGAGATACCATCTCTGGACGAGGTGGAAGAAGTAGATATTGGTGATAGTGAGGAGCGACTAATCAAGATCATCACGTCCCTCGGAAAGGAAGAGCGGAGAAGAATGATCGAATTATTAAAAGAATATAAAGATGTATTCGCTTATACGTATAGCGAAATGCCGGGCTTGGACGCGGAATTGGTCGCGCATTCTTTAGACGTTATGCCGCACGCTCGCCCTATGAAACAAAGAAGCCGTACCTTTCATAAGGATGTCGCGTTAGCGATAAAGGAAGAGATTGAGCGATTGGTGGCAGCAAGATTTATCAAACCCATAAAGAACGCGCCATGGTTAGCCAACATCGTACCGGTAATGAAGAAAAACGGGAAGATTCGTTGTTGTGTCGACTACAGAGACTTAAATAGGGAATGTCCGAAAGATGAGTTCCCAGTGCCAAATGTTGCTATGTTAGTAGACGCGACTAGTAACCACCAAATGTTCTCATTTATGGATGGTTACAGTGGCTACAATCAGATTAGAATGAACACAGTAGACGCACATAAAACAGCGTTCCAAACACCATTTGGATGCTTCTACTATGTGGTGATGCCCTTCGGATTAAAGAACGCGGGCGCGACTTACCAACGCGCCATGGTGGCTATTTTTCATGATTTGATCCACAGGCAAGTTGAGGTATATGTTGATGACATCGTAGTCAAGTCCCAGAAGAAGGAAGACCACATTGATCATTTACGCATGGTATTTGAGCGCTGCAGACGGTACAAACTCAAGATGAATCCTCTAAAGTGCGCTTTTGGAGTCACGTCAGGCAAGTTCTTAGGTTTCGTGGTTACTAGCACGGGAATCCAGGTAGACCCAGGAAAAGCGCAAGCGATACTTAGTATGGATAGCCCCGCCAATGTGCACGAGCTTCAAAGCTTTCTGGGGAAAATATCATATATTCGAAGGTTCATACCAGGCCTCGCCCAGATGATGGCCGCTTTCACCCCGCTTCTGAGGAAGGGATGCACATTCCAGTGGGGAGATGTTCAGCCGACCGCTTTCGAAAATGTAAAGCGATGCTTAACTTGTTCGCGAGTCCTTCGGCCTCCAATACCAAGTGAGCGCCTACATCTCTATTTAGCATACACCACCGAAGCCATAGGAGCGCTCCTTGCCCAAGATTTAGGGAACGATAAGCTTTTTCCTATATATTATGTGAGCCGCGTGCTGAAAGAGGTCGAGGTAAGATATCCCTGAATAGAACAAGCGTGCCTGGTGATGTGGTATTTAAATTGTTCGTTCTCAGGGACTTGTGAAGAATTAATTTATGATTCAAAGTTGATTAAAAATAGTGAAAGTGATTTTTTGGATTAAACAAATTAAATAAACTTAATTAAACTCAAGAAAATTAAATATGGATTTTTAACGATTTTTTAAAAGTGACCAAGGCTCAAGATTCCACCACAATGAATATTTAAACGGCAAAACAATGCATAAATAATAAGCTCAAATAACTATTTATTTTTCTTAAATATTAGACTCTTAAAGAATAGTTGTAAACAATAAGCATGCACCATCAAAAGATTTAACTCAAGTATGAGACATCAAATTAAATAACAACTATTTAGAAAAATCTATTTAAACAATTATATCATGAAGAAAATAAATAAATAAATAAAATGCAATTTTACCGGTCATAAATCCATTGTGGTTTCCTCCGTTGCTTAGTCTTGAGATGTTTAGCTCCTCATCAAAGATATGGAATACTTCATCTTTTTTATTAATATTAAATCAAAGATTATAGAAATAAAGATGGAGAAAAGTAAAATTATTATAACTTTTCTCTGTAAAGCTAAACAAAAGGTGCCTCAAAAGTTCTCATAGCATAGGTATTTATATGGGAGAAAACCCTAGCTAGAGAAAAATCCTAAAGAATTCGGAATATTAATTGATAAGGAAAAGAAATAGGCTATGGTGTAAAGCGTCGCAACATAATAGAGTAATTCAGCATCGATCAACGGTCCACATCGAATTATGTACACGTGACAGCATCTTAGGGTAGTGGTACATCGAGTTAGATGATCCGTGGTGTACCAAAAAGTATGTCTCTTCCTCTCACGCGTCAACACGTGTCTTCCTCTCTCCCTCTTTTGTTTTCTTCTGCCGACATATGGGGACCACATGTCCCCCACACGCAAAAGCTGCCGCCAACCGTCCTCTTTTCTTGCGTCAGCTCTGACGCGTGCTGCTCCTGATGATTAGCCGCCAACCGTTCTGCGCATGGGACCCGCCTGTGTCAGCTGTGACTCTTCAGCTCCCCTACGCCGCTATTCTTCTGCATGCCAATCATTGTCATGCGTCGCTTCAGCTCCTGTCTTCACACATCAGCTATTGCGTCAGCCAGTCTGACGTCAGCTGCTCCTTGTCCACCAACCAGCGGTCGCCACATGTCCAGGTCACCCTTTAGCACTTTGGTCGCCCCTTAGCAATACTTTGACACCTTTTTCTCCTTTCATTCCAAATCACTACAAAACACAAACAAAAGGGTAAAATGCACCTTTTATATGAAAAATAGCTAAGAAAGTGTAATCAATAAATATATTAGATAGGTGTTTTTAGACACCTATCACCTGGCTCTAATCTATGCGGCTCAAAAGTTAAGGCCATACCTATTGGCGTATCAGACTGTGGTAGTTGCCGCGGCAAACCCCATGGTCTATTTGGCCGAACGACCGTACCTGACCGGCCGAACTGCACGATAGTCTCTTCAGTTGTCAGAATTTGGGTTATATTACCAAAGACCGCGAGGCGTCAGAGGCCAAGCGATCGCAGATCTTTTAGCCGCGTTCCCAGGAAGTGACGAGGCTGACGTCCACGAGGACATCCCCGGGGAAGTAGCCGAGCTTGAAGAAGAAGGCACTTGGGACATGTATTTTGATGGGTCGTCGTACGGAACGTATGGGGGAGCGGGCATCGTGTTCGAAACACCAGAAAAGGAGTTGCTCTCGTTTGCTTTTAAGATGGATTTTGCCTGTAGCAACAACGTGGCCGAATACGAGGCATTCCTAATTGGACTCAAGCTGGCAGAACAAATGGAGCTTCGCCGATTCCATGTGCATGGTGATTCAAAATTAGTCACGAGCCAAGCAGGGGGTAAATTCTACGTCAAAGAAGAACGTCTAGCGCCTTACCGCGCGGAAGCCCAGGAGCAAATGGCCAAGTTCGCCCAGATAGAACTAGGGCACACGGGAAGAGCTATGAACAGACATGCCGACGCCTTGGCAACACTGGCGACGAAAATTATCTAAATGGCAAAGACGAAGGCTCTATCACTATACACAGGCAAGAGCTCCCCAGCACGTGGTTACAAGGGATGAAATTCGAAGAAGAAAACGATTGGAGAAAAGGAATCATGAGGGAGCTCGGTAAGCCGAAGGAAGAAAGGTCGATATTATTCAAAAGACTGCAATCCTTTGTGGTCATCAAAGGACAACTATATTACCGGATGGCGGGGGGAGCCCTAGCTCGATGCATAGGGAATCAAGAAGCGGCGAACCTCTTGAACAAAGTCCATCAGGAAATCTGTGGGCACTCGGGGGTAATCCCATTATACAGAAGGATACAAAGGAAAGGGTACTACTGGCCTGAAATGGCAACCCAAGCAGCGACTTTACAAAATAATTGCGCGGAATGCCAATCGCCGCCACAACCATCAGAGGTCTGTACAGTTGAAGAATTGGATTGGAGGCAATCGTACATCAACTATTTAAGGAACGGATTACTCCCGGGAGACGATGGGGAAGCCTTGGTAATAAAGAAAAAGGCGGCGTGTTTCTTCATTGATGATGGAATACTATATAGGAGAAGCTTTAACAACGGGGCCCTAAGATGCTTGAGTAAAGAAGAGGCACAGACAGTGATGACCAAAGCGCACGAGATGGAGCATCAGGGAAAGCGCAAGCTATTTATATATGTTCATGAAGGGGGGTACTATTGGCCCACCATGGAAGCTGACACAGCAGATTTTGTAAGAAAATGCGACGTCTGCCAGCTCCATGGAAATGTCATTCAAGCGCCGCACAAAGAATTACATACTATAGTTGCTCCGTGGCCCTTTCATAGCTGGGGTCTGGACTTGATTGGTCATATAAATCATCTGTCTTCCGGAAGGCATAAATACATAATCACGGCCACGGAATATTCAACCAAGTGGGTAGAAGCAGCACCTTTACGAAATTATGAGGGAGAAACCATTGCCGCGTTCATCAAAGAATACATCATTTGTTGTTTCGGCGCGCCAATGATCATCCGCCCGGACAACGGTACTTCCTTCATCAACCAGAAGGTGGCAGACCTGTTGGCCAAATATCATATAAAGCAGCTTGCGTCGACTGAATACTACCCACAGGGGAATGGATTGGCGGAATCCACTAACAAAATGCTACTGAGGATTTTGAGCAAAACTGTTCACGATCACCACAGAAGCTGGCACGAGAAGTTACCCCTAGCACTATGGGCTTACAGAATCTCCAAGCGGAGTTCAACAGGGGCATCTCCCTATTCCTTGGTATACGGGGAGGATGCCATCTTACCAGCTGAAGTGGCGGTACCATCAGCTAGAGTGGCAATGGCTAGCCACACGGAACCGGACGATGTAAGCAGAATTGCGCATCTCGACGCGCTTGCAGAACGTAGGGCGAGGGCAGAGCATTTCGCTGAAACTTACAGAGCCACCAAAGCGCGTTATTATAAAGAAAGCCGCTCCGGGCATGAATGACACGTGTTCCACAAAACGCGTTTGCATTAATTAAAACAAGCCATATACGGCATCTACATAGGGGAAAAAAGGACTAAACCAACGGCATGACCACGCCTACAGCCATGGCGCGTCTACAACGCTCAAGTTCCTCATCGACATCCCTAACAAAACGTTCGGCCTCCAAGAGGCTACTAAGAGCGCTGGTACGGCGGCTGTGAGTAGACACAAGCGGCCTCCTACAAGCCCTGTTTCATTATGAGAACCAAACTAAACACCAAGAGCATGGCCAGCGACACAAGCGGCCTCCTACTCAGCGTGATGATCATTCCAAATCTGCTGAAGAGCCTCATAATCTTCTCGCCTATGCGTAACCAACAGTTCCATTTCTTCCTTGACTGATTCCAGTCGACCGATTTCACGTTCCAGATCCAAAGGAGTAGACATAGATGGCGCCGAAGACAAGGTTACAAAATAGCCGCGTAAGCGAAACGCCATTTGAGTTTGTTTGCAAGAAAGAGAAAAGAGAAAAGAAGATGGGATGAAAGGAAAATTTGAAAAGAACACATATATATACACACTCAAAGGACAACATTCAAAGGTTACATTTATTGCTGCACGGAAATCGAAAAGACAGCCCCATTAGACATAAAACACCCCCTTTTAGACACTTCGACTCCGAAACGAACGAAACAATACGAAAGCACGGGCCAATGATACATTTATTACGCGCAGAGCGCGAGAGACGTCATACAAACTCAAAGTAGAGAATACTCGTCGCGCCCTACAGCTCTGAAGGCGCTCCAAAGAAATTTCATCAGGCTCACGCCCTGACAGTCTCATCCCCTCCACTAAGGAGTTCACTTCGGCAAACTCAAGGCAAGAGTCATCCGATAACTTCCCAAAATAAGCAACTACTACAGGCAAAACGAAGCTCGCCCTACGCAAACGATGAATTTCATCAACAACCTCCTCGCGAGATAGCGCCATCTACCCAAGTGTCTGCGAACAAAAGAATGAGAGGATGCAAACAAACCAAATAACTCAGAAACAAAACACATATTCTAGCTATTTATACAGAATCGGTCATTAATACCAGCATTAAAGACTAAACACGAAAATCAATATCCATAACCCAAACGTCAAACAATCAAATTCTTCCTCGTTCAAATAAAAAAAAAGAGGGGGGGGGGGGGGGGGGGGGGGGGGGAAATAAATAATTAGGGGCACTTTAATTCAGCCAACTCTTTCTGCTTCGCTTCAAGCTCTTGATTGACCTGCGCGACCTCCTGTTCTAACCCACCAAGGGCATTAGTAACATTACTGAACTCCAAGTCAACCCTCCTCTGCTCTTCAGTCTTGGCCTCGACCTCAGTCATCAACCTCTCTTTTTCCTGAACCAATTGCTCGATTTCGGCTGATAGCTTTGAGGCTCTGGGATCAGGTTTGGTCTTCGCCTTCTTTAATAGCTCCTGCAACCAGGCGACGTTGAGCTGCATATACTCTGCAATTGAAAGGATTCCCTCCCATTTAGCCATCTGATCCTCAGAAGGTGGATCCCGCTTAGCGCCATAAAGACCGGTCGCCACGACCAACAAATCGCGGACCATTTTCACTTGTACTGCCGCCCCGAGAGAACTTGCCATCGCCGAAGGCACGAGATGGCCATGACGCCTCAGAATTTTGGTATAAGTGCTCACGTGCACTGAAGGAACCCAGAACCCATGGACGAGCTCAAAACCTCCTTTTCAAAACCAATCTCTGAACGATCGAAGGTTCGTTCGAACAAGGGGAGGGCAGCAGAATTACGAACTGTGCTGACAGGAGAAGAACGAGCCGTGTTAGCAGAAGAAGAGCGAGTTGTATTAACAGCTGGAGAACGAGCTGCAACGGCAGCAGGCGAACCCAACACTGCAGAGGCCGAGGGCCGATTGACGATCTTATCATTTCTAGGAGGCAAAGAATTCCTCATGCATTTTTCGCTACCCGCGCTATCAGTTTCCTTGATCACACGCTTTCCCATATCCGCTTCCTATCAAAAAAAAATAAAAAATAATATATATATATATATCAATAATAAGTCGATAAGGTAACACCAAGCGAAAGTGATAAAATACCCAAGATAAGCCGGCGTGACTCATCTGCTCAGAGGGCGCTGAAGTCGCCTCCTCGTCGACATCTGTATCACCTGCTTGCTCGTCTGAATAACCCTCTTCGAAAGAATCTGGAGCGAAAAACGTATACAAACTCAAAACTCTCTCAATTCACAGAGAAATGAAACAGGTACTAGAGCCTTTATATAGAATTTTGTTCGCTTAAAAAAGGGGATTAAATGCGCTCCACGTGTAAAATTTAATGCATACCTGGGTCAGGACAGTACAAGGGCAGAAGAAGACGGGCCCACTGGGTGTTCTCTCCCTGACATCGATGAACTGAAAGATTCCAAAATGGCAGACGGGGAGTTCAGAGGATTAACCTCACCGCGCTTAACGGAACAAACCAAAGGTTGCAAATGGGTCAACTTCATCACATCGGCCGGTTTGGGACCAGTGCTTTTGTTACGGTGTTCAAGTTCCCTCACAAACTCTGGATTGCTCGAGCGAGCAGGGGATTGTACGGACGCGGCACGCTTCCTCTTCGAGGAGACTGTCGGACGCGCCTGTTTAGTACAATACTTGTTAGAAAGGAAGGACATACACCGAGGAATGGGGACTATGCCCGCTTCCCAGTTTCGTTTATCAGTCAAAGCTTTCTCACGCCACTCATTCTCGGGCATATTAAGCCACTCCTCCAGAGACCGCTTACGCGGCCCTGGATCATGAGCGTCGTCAGGCTACGTGCAAGCAAAAACTTAAGTAAACACAAAATCTAGAAGATGAATACAAAACATCGAATTGATATGCCAAAAGGACGGTCACTCACCAACACAGTACTAGGCGTTGAAGGCGACGATTTGGGGACTCTGGGTGTCCGCGATCGTCCTTGTACGCCAGCAGCTTTTGGGGAGGGAAGGGGGACTTTCCTCTTCGACTTATGCTTCACAACCGCGTCAGGATCCAAAGGAAGAGGACCCCAAGCTGTCTCAGAAGAATTCCGAGCGCGACCCTTGTTCCCGGGAACTAGTCTTAGAGGTTCTCCTACACTCTTCTCAAGCACGAAACGGCCGACGCGGTGCATCTCATAAAGCTCGTCTTTGTTTGGCGCGTGGTAAAAAACACGAGCGGTGACTAGAAAGTTCATCACGCGTGTTAAAAGCTCGTTCCAATAATAATGCCAATCCGCAGAAACGCGGAGAGAATCCCGAGAAGGTTGAGGATAACGGATGGTGAAGGGAAGTGGACGCCAACGAACTGTGCCTCCAGCAGAGTAGACAAACCTATCGTAACAAGCCTCAATCGAGGCATCATCCAGGATAAGGGGAGGCAAGGGAGGCGGAGGAACCCCCTGGTCAAAACCTGCTTGGCGGACAACCCGATCGAAGTTATAGGCCTCAATAAAGAACGCGCCCCCGCAAAAACCAGGAAGGTAGCCAGACGTAACCGACAAAACAAAGTCCATCTCGCTCGCTTGATTCACCTTGCGAGAGTCAAGGATATCCTCTTCATCCGAGTAAAAGGTGTAAGGAGTAGGTCCAACGCGACCATAAGTGTATGGAAAAAAACAAAACTTAGAGATTTGGGCGATTTCCGCCTAAAAAGACGGGCGCGGGGATAAGTATACACCATAGGATCTTGATAGACTTCCTCGTCCTCATTAACTCGTTCCTCGACGCCATGAATGGTAAGTGTCGGACTTGGCGGGCTGTATCCTGGAAAGCGATCCCAAGACCACATCTGAAGGAAACTCGCGGGAACGAAAGTCTCCACAGTGTGTACATTAGCGGCCCTCTGGATATCAATCGTGAGCAAGTTTAAGTGGTGGTAAAGTCCACCCAAGAACATAGGAGCCAGAGGAAAAGATACGCCACACGCGCCATCAGAACGGCTATCGGCATAAGTTATTCCTTGATTGTATCCCCCGGGCTGAACTCGAAGATATCATGACTCAGCCAGAAAAGAAGAAACGCGGCCAGTTGCACCATCTCTGAATCCTCGCCGTAATCTGGACATTCCCAACGGATCTCCACCATTTTCGGTGCCCAGTACTTCACGAATAAAGGGTAGGAAGAGCGTCTTTTCTTCGACTTGCTTGAAGTGGCCGCTTCGGCATCATCCTTGCCTAGAAGGCGTAAAGACAGATTCATGGTTAGCTATGCACAATGAAAATACTCGCAAAGAGTAAAAAGAGAATAAAAGACGAGTTAGAGAAAAATATTACCCCGGGCGCCTTCATGTTCCTCACCCCCTTCTATATCATCATCTTGAGCGCCCTCAAGTTCCTTACCCTTCTCTGGATTATCCCCGGCTCCCTCGACATGGACGTCCCTCGCGAGCTCTTTGGATTTCTTCAGAATGGCCACCAAATCCCAATCCTTCTCACGCATACATCTTGCGACGGCCGACTGATGCCAGTAGCAAGAGCCATGGACTGGTAGCAAGGTGAAGGCAATCACATCCTCAAGAGTAATAGTTGCCTCCCCCCAAGCAAAAAGGAAGGTATGGAACAGAGAAATCCAACACGTGACCAGCTTGGTCAGATCAAAACTACTACGGTTGCAGGAGCGACATTTGGACACTTTGATAGCATCAAGAACTCCGATCCCCTCCAGAATACGAGCATGGGACTCATGGTTTTCAATAAAATCAACCCACGGCACCCAACCCTCTTGGGGTTTCGCTGTGGATTTATAGACAATGTTGGGAAGCTCATAATCGCCGTGGTTTATAGCCAAACGAGGAACCTGCTCATAAGGAGGGAACGACCATTCGGCGCTGTCCGGTCTTAACAGCCACATCGGGTCGGCTGGCAGAGGCGGCGGCAGTCGATTCAGAAGGCGCTGATTAAAGAAGTCGTCGGGATATTCGACGTCGGGAAGAGGAACAAAGGCACTCTGAAGGGAAATGCTTCGTTCGAACAGATTGTGAGAGAATAAGCCGTCTTTCCGATCAGGAGGAGGAAAGACATCAAGGTTAGGGTTCTGAGCGCCCCCTCCATCTGGCGCGGCTTCGGGGTTAGCCTCGTCCTCATGATTAGGAGCGAGTGAGTCGTCTTGCAAAGGCTCGTCGCAATCACTCATGGCAATAGAAGGAGAGAAGAAGATGATTTTTAACCAAGGAAAGTTTGGCTGGAGGAAATGAAGGCAGAAGAGTATTTATACTGAGGAGAGGAAAGTGTAACCGTCCGCCACCTAGACCACGATGTCAGTAACTCGTGGACGTGCGCCGCCACGTAGGCCATGATCTCGACGGTTATAGAGTTAAGCGTGGGCGCGGTTAGGGGACTTGGGTTCCCATGGGTGACGGTCGACCCGGCACACTCTGACCGCCCGACCCGTCAGGGGACTAATGTGGATACCCCAAGTCCATTAGGGCCTAATGGGCTTGACACATGTTAAGTTAAGCCTATCTAGTTGGGCTTGGGTTTAGATATCTTGGGTGTTTAAGGGATAAAGGATGGCAATTATGTTAATAAATGGCTAGGAGGACACATGGCAACCAAGGAATGAAAGGGAGTCTCTATAAATAAGACTTTAAAAAGATCATTTGGGAGGCTTTTTGGAAGGGAGAAGAAATCAGACTACACTTTTAAGAGAGAGAAAGAGAAAGCAAGAGAAATGAGATAAATCGGGTTGTTACCTCTGAGACTCGGATCAGATTGATAATCTTACCCTATTCACACTAGGGATCCTCTGAAAAATCCACTGGATCCTTCAGTAGCTAAGTTTCTTTCTCAAGTTTTTTCTGGCGATTGGGATAGAGAAGTTCTAGCCTCGGCAGCTCCTAAGCATCAAGCATTTATTGAAGCTGTAAGTGTGTTTTTGTTTTAAGTTGTTCTTTGCGTGTCATATGTTTCGTGCACTGATGATGTTTTTTGTCTCGTTTCTGTAGCAAAAGCATCATGGGATGTATCTGCTGAACTTAGCCGATGCGCGAGGTCTTGAAATTACCCGTCTTGATGCGGAAATTCAATCTTTACAGCAGGAGAAAAGTAAGCTTTTTAAGGATGCGAGGGAATTGGAGAAACGCCTGGAAGCTGTTGTTAAGGAGCGAGATGGCTATGTACAAGAATTGGAAGCTGAGAAACAGCAAGTTTCGAAGCTAAGTGCCGAGCTACATGTTAAGGGTAACGAGCTCAACCTTTCGCAAGGTGCTTGTGAAGAGAAGTATGGTAGGCTTGCAACGCTTAGTGAGGAAATGTTGAAGCTCCGAGATCATATTGACGGGGAGGCTAGTCGAACAGCCTTGTTCAGCCGTCAACATGGTCGGCTTTTGTTTAGGGATTTCGGCATGCGGCCTCCTTACTACCGCAATGGCTAGAATGATCCGGATGCTTCCCTAGAGTCCGATGAGGGACTTCTTCCTTCTGCCGATGTCAAGGCGATAGTAGCTGAACTGCAGGCTGCGAGGGAAAATGGTGATTTGGAGGAGATGGGTAGTGAAAATAGTGAAGCTGATGGTGAAGGTGAGAGGAATGGTGATGGATTGCCGGTCGGGAATCCGAGTGAGGACAAGGGTGAGGCGATTAAGGAGGATGAGAGTGTGAATGCCTCTTGTGTTGATTCTAAGATTAATGTCGAAGTTCCTAGCCGACCTGCTAGTACTCCGAGGGTTACTGCCTCACCTATAAAGGATAGTGTTGATCCGAAGACTTCGGTTTCTCAGGCTGGCCCCGATGTTGTTTCTAGGGAGGATGTTGTCGTCAAGGAAATTGTTGAGACCGTTTAAGCAGAAGATGCCTTACCCCTGTTTCCCTTATTTCTTTATATTTTTATGAGACTTGTTGGAGTTTGTTGCTTTCGAACTTTTACTTTCAAGGTGTGTATTTATCTGTCATTGCTTTGCTTTATTGGTTGTTATGGTTACTTGAGGTGCAACTTCGGGGCTTACTTCGATGTAGGAGATAGTGAACCAAGCTAGTGGGGGCGTACGGATCACCCTTCCCCAAAGGCTTTGAGTTACTCGCACTGGTTTTAAGCAAAACACTGGCTATTGATAGCTTAGGCATCCGCTTTGCCTTAGTACATTAGGTAGGTACCGAAGATATTTTTTTATCTTCCTAGAGGGCATGGTGGCGCCCTGGTAACCTGTTTTTATCCTAAGTAAATGCAGGAGCTTATAGTAGATGCCCCGTTTCTCAATAATAAAGTAACACGATGGGGGAGTGCCGATCAAGGCTGGAGCTTAGACATGGCATTTTTCTCTTATCGCGGCCTAGAGTTCGACC
>JAJJMA010272039.1:0-13380 GCA_023529015.1 Papaver nudicaule | reverse complement strand
TCAACTTATATAGCCTTGATTCAAAGTGTCCACCGCTAACGGGGTGTCTTGTGGGTAGAGGACTGTGCCACATAACTCGTAGCATCAGCTCTGTGCCTTCTTTTCGAGGTCTTTTATTTGATTGTTTGGCGTTTTTTGCCTTGGCGTTAGAGCCTTTTTTGTTTGCGACAAGGCACTAGAGGAGATATGGCGTTATAGCCGACCTGTTTTAGTGGCGTTGAAGCCTGATTTAGACGGGAGTCATTCTTTTGGAGTTTGATTCGGCGTTCCTGCCGTGTAGTATATAAAAAAAAATTATTTTATTTCGAGGATACTCATACATTTTTATGTATAATATTTTCTTATATATTTCGCATTCCATGCATTGCCGAGTCCCAGGCCATCCTTTTCGTCGATTAGCTTAATTATATGCTCCTTTTCCTGCCTTCTGCTTGATTTTGTACGGGCCCTGCCAGACTGGTTCCAACTTTCCTGCGTTTCATTTTTGGTATGGCGGTATTTCTCGCAGTACAAGTTCGCCAGGCTGAAACTCTCTTTCAATTACTTTTTTATTGTATCCTCGGGCTGCCCCTTTCTGGTAGTTGATGATGTGCTGCCGAGCTTCCTCTCTTGCTTCTTCGAGGTCGTCCAATTTTGCATATATTAAATCTGCCGAAAGGTTTTGTTCCCACGCTTTGTATTTATCTGTTGGTATCATTATTTTTGTAAGCAATACTGCCTCAGTCCCGAATGTTAGGTGGAAAGGAGTCATTCCCGTTGCTCGTCTTTGAGAGGTTCGGAATGCCCATAATACGTTGTGTAGGTGCTCGCACCATTGTTTTTTGTGGGGCAGTACTCGTTTTTTCAAGTTATCCCCTATTGTTTTGTTTGTCGCCTCTGCTTGGCCATTACTTTGAGGATATATCAGCGCCGAGGTTCCTAGCCTTACATTGTATTGATTTAACAGCTCTTTAACCTCGGCGTTGAGGAATTCTTGAGCGTTGCCCGAGACTAATTCCGTTGGTACTCCGAATCGGCAGAATATGTTCTCCCAGAAGAAGGTAAACACTTCTCGTCATGT
This sequence comes from Papaver nudicaule, assembly GCA_023529015.1. Classification (NCBI taxonomy): domain Eukaryota; kingdom Viridiplantae; phylum Streptophyta; class Magnoliopsida; order Ranunculales; family Papaveraceae; genus Papaver; species Papaver nudicaule. Next base: position 12,320 of record JAJJMA010272039.1, on the reverse strand, counting down.
GTGACTCCTTAGAGCCTTTGCTTCGATCCATTTGGAGAAGTAGTCTGTTGCAACTATGATGTACCTTCTTTGTCCTGTTCCTGAAATGAATGGGCCGACGATGTCCACCCCCCATTTGGCAAAGGGCCAAGGGCTCAATACTAAATTTAAGTTTGTTGCTGGTGCGTGGATTCGTTTGGAAAATCTTTGGCAGGGGTCGCATTTTTGAGAGATGCTTTTGGCGTCTGCATGCATGTATGGCCAGTAGTATCCCTGAGCCTTGGTTCGCTGCGCTAGCGCTCGTGCACCATTGTGGGTTCATGCCTCTCCGCTGTGTAGCTCTTTCATTAGCGCTATGCCATCTACTCGGTGTACGCATCTTAATAGTGGTCCCAAGAATGATTGTCGATGTAAGACCCCATCTATGAGTCGGTAGTTAGCGGATCTACTGGTTACTTTGTGTGCTTCCAGTGGGTTGCTTGGCAGTTCCTTGTTATCTAAGTATTTTCTTATAGGCACCCTCCAGTCGTCGTGCTCTTCTTGAATGGCCATTACCAGCTCCCCTTCTTCGGCTGCTATTGATGATTTTTTTATTCTTCTGATTTCGATGGAGATGATATTTTGATCTGTTACTTTTGAGGCAATGAATGCCAAAGCATCCGCATGCCTATTATCTTTTCTGCAAATGTGTCGAATTTTGAGATGCGGAATTTTTGTCATGAGACTTCTTGCTAATTTCTTGTATTTGGATAGCGAGTCATTGGATTGGTAACTCCCGTCTAATTGTCGTACTACTAGATGTGAGTCCGTCGTTATTCGTGCTTCCTGAATTTCCATGCCGATCATGCGTTTTAAAGTATGGATCATTGTTTCATATTCGGTCTCGTTATTAGTTGCTTCGAACTCTAACCGAAGTGCGAATACAGTGCGCTCTCCTTCGGGTGAGGTGAAGACTATACCTACTCCTCAACCATCGCTGTTTACCGAACCGTCAATGAAGACTTCCCATCTCCGAGGATGGCATTGTTGTAGTAGGTCATCAGGCCCTTCATCGTCTTGGATTCCCAGGATGGGCTCTTCTTCGTAATCTTCTTCGATAGGGAACTCGGCTAGGAAGTCTGCAATGATCTGCGATTTTAATGCCGTTCTGATTTCATAGTCCACGTCATATTGTCCAATTTGAGCGTTCCATCTTGCAATTCTGCCTGCTGCCTGGAGGTTTTTCAGAACTGATTCTGTAGGGGGTAAAACCCGTCGGACCACGTGTCTCGCATCCACAAAACATAACCATGCCGAGAGAGCCACACCGAGAAGAGAGGCAGCGATGCCTCGGGCTGATAAAGGAAAAGAAGCTACACAAGAGCGAAGTAAAAGACTCGGAAAGAAAGGGTTCGGACTACGTCGAAGGACCGAAACCTAGGATTTAGCCTCGGTGCTTAAACCGCCTTACTCGACAGAAACTGACACCATCACGATTGGGTCTTTTGTCTTTATTAGCTGTAAACCACCCAAGCTCGGCCTATATAAGGCGAGCTTGGAAAACGTTGTAGGGGTTGGATTCTTGTTTGGTTGAGCCTAAGTAGCAAGAGAGAGATTAGGTTTGTAATCTCCTCTGGTTCCTTAGGGTTTAATTCTTGTAATCTCAGCATTAGCAATACATAGAAAGTCATCTTTATTTAATCCCTTCTACTTTACTTAGCTTTAAATTATTGTTCCTAGCATCTTCGATGCTGTTCTATCTGTCTTCGGACTGCAAACCACAAATAAATACTGTATGTGCGAGTAGAATTGATGGATTTGGTACCCAGAGTACCTATGCAGATTTTCTACTCGTACAGATTCGATTGGTGTTTTCGTTAGCACAATTATTTTGTGAGCCTGGAAGTATGTCCGAAGCTTTTGTGTTGCTACTACTAGCGCGAGAATCAGTTGCTCCAACTTTGTGTAATTTTTCTCGGCTGGAAAAAGGGTCCTGCTAATGTAATATATCGGCTTCTCTTCTTCTTTAGTCGTTACTTGCACTGCGTTGATGGTGTCTTTATTCGCGGCTATGTAGAGTTTTAAATTTTCATATTTTTCTGGGCGCTGCAGGGCTGGCAAGCTTGCTAAGTAATTTTTGATCCCCTGAAACGCGGCCTCCCTTTCGTCTGTCCATATGAATTGTTCTCCCTTTTTCAAGATGCTAAAGAAGTCTTTACATCTGTCCGAGGATCGCGCAATGAATCTGCTAAGAGCTGCCAATCATCTATTTAAAGCTTGTACGTCTTTTATAGTTGTTGGCGACGGCATTTCTCGGATTGCTTGCACTTTTAGTGGGTCCGCTTCGATACCTGTTTTTGTGACTATATATCCTAGAAATTTTCCAGAGGTCACCCCGAAGATGCATTTTGCCGGGTTGATCTTCATGTTAATTTGTCGCATTTTTTCCAGTATTTCTCTTAAATCTCCCACATGGGTGCCGGCTTGCTTGCTTTTAACTAGGATGTCGTCTACATATGCTCCGACAGTCTTTTTTAACCAAGGACGAAAGATATTCTCCATAGCCTTTTGATACGTGGCGCCGGCGTTTTTTAACCCTAACAGCATTCTTGTATAGCAATACAGTCCATTAGATGTTAAGAACGCCGTATGTTTCTGATCTTCTTCCGCCAAGGGAATCTGGTTATAACCAGAGTAGCCATCCATGAAGCTTAACAGCTCATGGCATGCTGTTGCATCTACCATTTGGTCTATGCTGGGTAAAGGATGTGGATCCTTGGGGCACGCCTTGTTTAAATTGCTGAAGTCGATGCATATGCGCACTCCTTTGTTTTTCTTTGGTACGATGACCATGTTCGAGATCCAATCTGCGTATTGTATTTTTTTGATAATTCCTGTTTCAAACATCTTGTTTAATTCGGATTCTACCGCTGTTTGGTATATATCTGCTAACTTTCGGGGTCGCTGCTTGAATGTCTTTACTGACGGGTTTATATCTAGGTGATGACATGCCAAGCTGGGGTCTATTCCCGGCATTTCACTCATTTTCCAAGCGAAGACGTCTGCATATTCCTTCAACAAACCCTCCAGTTCATCCCGCTGCTCTTTCTTCATCAGTGTTCCGATTTTTACAATTTTTGGATCTTCACTGGTTCCGATATTTACATCCTCGGTGAGTTCTGTTGGAGTAAAGTTCGGAGTGTCTTCATTCATGGCACTGGGGTCCTTCGGTGCCTCCTTTGTGATAACTCCTTTTTTGCCCTGTATTATTTGATTGATTTCTTCGCAAATCATTTTCTCCTTTTGCTGCCTGTACCTTTCTCTTCGATTGCGCCTCGCATTTTTTCTTTGATCGATATCTTTTTCGTGGCCTGCTTTTGACTCCGAGATCTCGCCTTTGATTTCTCCTATGCCCTGGGGAGTTGGGAATCTGAGTTTCTGATGCAGTGTGGAGGGTACTCCCAAGATCCCATGCAGCCATGGCCGTCCCAAGATAGCGTTGTATGGTGATTCTATGTCTAGGACACAGAATGTTGTTTTCAGCTCCATTGATGCTACATATACGGGTAATGGGATGTCTCTTTTTGGTTTTGATGCTCTTCCATTAAATCCGTAGATCGTATAATCCGTGGGCACCAATGGAATACTTTGGAAATATTCCATGTAAGCCATTCCGAATAGTACATATACTGAACTACCTGGATCTATCAATATTCTTGGTACTGTTTTCTTATTTATGTTTACTGCGATCACCAAAGGGTTATTACTCGGGCCTTCTTCGGGAAGATCTGCTGCCGAATAAGTTATTGGTTCTAGCTGCCATGGCTCGAATTTTCTTGCTTCGGTGAGATCATTATCTCTCTGCCATCTTTGTCTCTTTTGTGAATCCTTCCCGTAATGCTGCTGCTTCGCGAGCTGATGTTTTCTCTTGTATGAATCATTAAATTGCAATGGGCGGTCTGCACTGATACTTTGTTTTGTGGTTTTATTCTGAAGTCTTGCCTCGAAGATTCCACTCGCTGCTTCAGAGCCTGGTCAGATTTCGATGCCATCCTGGTCGTAACCTGTCAGAAGACAAAAAACCCGTGAGGTCCAAGGCGGCTACTGCAGTGTACTATATCGGCCATGTAGGTATGTACTTTGCAACGGTTTTTATGGCGCGGGTTTTTAGCGTAGGTCATATTCCTTTCTTTTAGATATATCCCTAACTGTGTATTTTGTCTTTTAGCCAAGATCATCTTTCTCAATGATTCCTGCGCAAGAGTTTATTTCCAAATATAGCAGGTACTTTGAAAACCCTAAAAAATAGGTTTAAAGGTTTTTCCCATAATCGTTTTTTTTTATAGCTAACCTCCATTTTAGGGTATATATGATGTAAATCAACTACCATTTTTTGAAATCGGTTTCGTCATGCCAAGGTTTTGAAACCCTTAGTTGATGACCTTACCATCTGGTGATTTGCTCATAAAACCCTTAAACATGCTAAGCATGGAAGGGTCTTTTAGACGTTTAAGGTATTGGAGCTTCTTTTAAAGAACAGTCTTTGAAAATCTTTGAAAGAATGTAAAATCTATGAAAAAATTGAAAACCCGAAAAATCACAGGCAAACCCTAAGTTGTTTTAATCAGTCCCTGTTTCTAGCGCCAAACTGTACGAGTAGAAAATCTGCATAGGTATATGATGTACTACAACCCTCAGATCTGACTTATACATACAGTAATTTAAACATGATTCATGGTACAAAACCCTCAAGAACAATACCGAAGATATGTAACAAAGGTATCAATCAAAAGACTAAACGCACAAAGATTGATATTTTATATCAGTGTTGTAACTACATGGATTATGATCCTAAGGAGCTAGAGGAGATACATACCTAATCCCTCTCTTGCCGCTTAGGTTACACCCCAAAAGATTCCAACCCTACAATGTTTTCCAAGCTCGCTTTATATAGGCCGAGCTTGGGTGGTTTACAGCTAATAAGACAAGGGACTCAATCGTGGTGGTGTCAGTCCCTGTCGAGTAAGGCGGTTCCTTCGGCGTTACTCCGAAGACGTCTCCGGGGCTTCGGCCTTTGAGATAAGGTCCGAATCCTTTTCTTCTGGTTCTCCTCTCGGCTTATTCGGTCTCACCTTTCTTTGGTTTGGTCCCGAGGCTTCGCTGTTACTTCCTCTGGCGCGATCTTGCTTTTTGGATCTCTGACACGTGTCCGAGGGGTTTTACCCTCCACAAGCGGTATTAGCAGTAGGGAATTGTTGGGGATTAGCAACGTTCTCGCCGGGGAAAGTAGTAGAAATCCCAGGTTCTTGATCAAGTTGAGTCTTCGCAGGTTCTGCATCAGTCATCACCACATCAATGTCTTTCTCCTCCGAGATGGTTTCCAAATTATCAGAGGCAGGTTTTCTTTCCCTAAGCTGAATGGTCAATTTCTTAGAAGAAGAAGATTTTGTGGAAGTTGGAGTTGTTCGCCTGGGATGATTAGAAATTGGCTGAGGCAACACTGTAGCAGTCTGCTGAGGCAAGGTACCGCAAGCATTGGCGGAGGACTCACTTTGAGAGTCCCCGGTGGAAGGATCGGATTTGAGCTTTTTTAGCGTCTGGCGAAGCTCGTCTTCAGGGGACAAGACAGGAGTACTCTGCGAATAAGTAAACACACCCGTCAGATCTTGAAACAAACAGAGGCAAATATAGATATATATTTTAAAAATATATGCAAATATATTTTTAAAATAATTAAAACTTAGTATGTTTGTTTCTAGACCTTCAGTTGTGTTTCTCCTGAGCCAACTCATATAGATATATATTTGATGAAAGAAAAGCTGCTTGTTACCTGGGTTGTAGACTTCCTCTTGGTAGATTTCTTAGTAGTAGAAGGCAATAGCAGCCAATTTCCTTGGGAATCCATTTGTATCTGATGGTGTGTCAAACCAATCAATAATATGATCTCAACTATTACACAAATTCAATAAAGAAGTAGTGAGGTAAGTCGAGTTCGAATCCACAGGGAGGTGTGAGTTCAAGTTGTTACGAAGATTGTGATTGTTGTTGTTTAAACAAAAATTCAGAAAATTGTAAATTTGTGATTCAAATTATGATAAAGGCATTGATCAAAGATTCATTCTCCACAACCAAGCATGAATAATATTAATCATACAAGTATAATCTTCAATAATTTCGCTTGTTAACAACCGTAGGATAGTTACAAGTTCAACTAACCCCCGAATTCCTAAATTCACCAAATAGACGCAAGTTCGCTAATGGATTCTAATCAATTGGCCCACCTAAAATAAGTTCTCTAGATGTAAGGCAATCAATTGCATTAATATTTGTGAATCAGGTTGCTCCTAACCACATGCTCACAAGTTCGGCATGTTAACTTAGGGTTGTCTATTACACACTATTGTCCACGGAATCCCTCCGCAACGTTAATGTTTTGCTACTTATGTTAAGATTACTCTAACAATTACGGATTAGAGCTTTCTAAACTAGCATTAGAATTGCATACAAGGTATTCAATTGGCCACTTGAACAACTAGCATACATCTCATGGTCATAATAACGGTAAAAGACAATCAACAAAACAAAAATATTGAAAGATTAACTTGCATAAATTGATTAAAATCTCATGTTTTGGGAGTTTTGAAATCCTCCCCAATCAATAAAGAAAACTAGCAACTCATGTTCTTAAAAGAAAACATAATCTTTGAGAGAAAATAAGTTGTTAAAACTCAAAGAGATACGATAATGCAAACTCAGTAATCCGTGGAGTTCTCTTGTGCCTCCAAAAGTGTTGCTGTGCCTCCAAAGGATGTTCTCTGTCCCTCCTTCGCCTCCAACTTGCTGCCCTAAAACTCGTGCAAAAAGATAATGAAAAGATGCCTGTTTTCCTTCTGCGTCCTCTCTTTTATACCCACTAGTCCTGCAGACTTTTAACCCAGGAAAACTCCAGTTTCCTAAACAAACCAAACTGCCATATATTCTCATGTAATCTCCACCCTTCAACATAGCATAACTGACGGCAAAACTCTTCTTTCTGTAATTCAGGAAACTCCATTGGACCCATGGCATTTAAGCCTGAACCCATGACTTTGTAAGTGAACCAAGATTCACAAATCCAGGGCAAACCTGATTAACCTGCAAATAAATTCTAACCCTTCTTCTAACCCGTTTCCCTGAGCCCAATCGGCCTCTAAATCCAGACATAAATACCCAACAGAATCCTTGGTTAACCAATGTCTATGGCTCAGCTCAGTGAACTGCAACAGCTGTTGTAGATCAGACAACAACCGTGGCAAAACTGGTTCTTCTCACTGTTAAATCCGATCATAAACTGAACCCAAAGCATGAAGATTCTAACCACTGATTTCCTTCTCCTCTCAAGCTTCTGAAATACTCACCAGACCCATGTTCTAGTCGCTGGCAAGGTAGCTCAGCATAAGAAATCGCGACTGACGTTGGACTGGACTCTTAAACAGCCACCGGTCTTCATAAGAATCCAACAGCAACAGCCTGAACTCTCGTAAAAGCTCACCAGAATCAATGCCCAAACACTGGTGATCATATGGCAACAATCCAGAGAACTATGTCCAGAAATTAGTGGTTCAGACACTCTGTCGAACACTTGATGTGCATCCTGTTGCTGCTGTAGGGATCAGCTCTGTTGGTTTCTAAGCTTGGTTCTATCTCCTTCCCTGTAATTTGATATCACACACACACATTCAGATTTATAATACAAGCAAAACTCGGTTCAATTTCATCCACCTCAAATCCATGAAAACACCATCTTCTTTTCTGTTTTCCAGCTCAAATTAACCCAAAAATCTTCTTTAACTGGAACCCAATCTTTTGTTCCTGTCTAAGCTTCTGAAATCCCTCACGAAACCCTCTTTATTTCATACACCTGCTGCATACTTTGATTTCAGATCAAACCCATTCTTCTGATTCATTCAATAGTCTCAATCATCCCTCAATCAGCCATGAATCCAACGACACACACTCATCCTCTTTCTCTGTTTTGTTGCCTGGAAACCTCTAACCAGCTATTATTTCTCCTGTTATCTTGATGTCTTGAACCTTAGCAACCTATCTGCTGAACCCATGGCTAAACGCAATGGCACTGACCTGTGCAGTGGTCTGGTTCTTGCCTTTGGTTTGAGTCCGTCCACATATCAGCAAACCTAGCTGAAATTGGTTGAGAAGTGAGAACTGACAGGAAATTGGTGCTTCATTAACCCTTTAAGTCTTCAGCAGGCTTGCAAGTTGTACAAGCTAGGCCCATAATATGATTTTCTCAACACACGCAGCCCATATTTCAGATAGCACCTGAAACTTCTTATGTCTGATACTAGAGAATGAGAGTTACTCTTTTCCTTCGGCCAGTAACTTTTATTTTTTTTGTTTCAGAAATTATTTTCTATTCTTTTTCTTTTGTTTTGTGACTTAAGATTAATGTACCTGCAAAATAGAAAACAATGTTAAAATAAAGAATTTTCGAGGCATAAGCTAGACATAAGTGTACGAATAGGGTACTCTTGAGAAGGTGTTTTAAGCACCTATCAGTATCTTTCCATCAGCACCGCGATAGAGTTTCTCTTCCGCCCAATCCACATGAAGAAAATCATGATCTTTGAAGCGTTTGTCATGTTCTTCAGATAAGTCTAGCCGCTTGATCGTCTTATCCTTGTCACACCACCCTAGCAGCCAAGAACCTTTCAGCGAGCAAGGCAGATGGGACCAGCCAGACTCAGAACTCTTTCTCGCCGTAGTAGTACCAGTAACCTCCTTGGCGTCTACAGTCGCAAGCATGACCTTCTGTAACTTCTTCTTGGTAACAAAGCGATAAGCCCAGGGCTCACCCCTTATTGTAGATGGAAGAACATCATACTGCTTTAGAAAATTCTCAATTGTATATTCTTATGGAGAAAACAGACCCTCCTCAAACAGATCTGGATAGTTAGTCTTGTTACTACGGCGAAGCTTCCACTCCACCAAAATGCGAATAGCATTCGCCGTAAGTTGAAAAGGACTTTTCTTTATCGCCAAAAATAAATCACACATAAATGTGTCGGCGGGATCATATAAGGGAAATAGATCCGCCTTCCCAGCTTTGAGCGTGCCATAAGCAGTCACCGCCCTCTCACCGTGTTGATTAGGCGAGCAAAGATCTTCTAGAGTGGTGGGAGTTGAAGCCTTTTTTACGCCTTTGAGGGGTTTTAGTGTTAAAGGAGCAATAAAGACTTTGTCATAAGCACAATATTCAGGCCATCGCTTCCATGACGGACGTGTAGCAGCCTTGGTAGCAGCGGGAGAAGATGAAGATTCAACTTCATTGGTCGGCGAATTAGATATTGGAACGGCAGGATTTGCAGAGCTAGAAGAAGCTTGAGCGGTGGAAGCCATTAGCACGGAGATGATATCAGAAGTAAGATGCCGGTGAGATAACGGCTTACCGGAAAAACTAGAGTTGCCGGAAAAGAAGAACGGATCAAGTTAACAGTGATTGGAAAAAGGTCAAAACACGAAGTTGGCACCGGGGGAAATATAAGAAGATGGGAGTAAAATGGAGATGAAGTAAAGATGATGAATTTGAGATGAAAAGGAGATGAAAATCGAGAGAAAGGTTGTAGAGGATTTAGGGTTTGTAGAGGAAAAACAGCTCTGGGAAAATTTTGCTCTCGGGTAAAGAAGAAGAAGGTGGAGAAAGAAAGTCTGTAAAATTGGTATTTATAGAGGGAGAAGAAAACTCAACCGGCGTTAACGGTTACAAACCGTAATAAAGTAGTGGAGATCGTGGGCACAAGCGGTTACAGGTCATAAAGTGGAGATGGCTGCATGAGGGACACGTGGTGTAACTGAAGCTAAGTGGAGAACGTGTGGCGTAACCAAAGCAGAAGTGGAGAACATGGGCGCGGCATTTTCGGCGAGTCAGAAAAATTTCATCCCCGGCGACTAAAGATCTTGGAGATGAAAGAGGCAAAATGTAAGGGTAGAAAATGCCTTTACATAATAATAGCATCCTAGGGGCGAAGGTGTATCTGGAAGGTCACTTATGAGAAGTATGGAATCAATGGTAAAGCTTTAGGCGAGGCATCCTTGAAAAGGAAATATCAGCGGTGCATACAGAAGAAGCGGGCGAGTAAAGCAGCATTAGCGGGAATAAAGGTGTACGGCGAAGGTAGTTGAGAAGTAGGTGAGCATTAATCACTCGTCAGAACGGATAGATTTTCAGAGTTGACTTGTTGACTCAGTGGAAACCTCGTCAGCAATCCTTATCCTTTAGAAGACTTGCCCGCCAAGAAGGGATAGATAAAATACTACCTCGGCGACATATTCTGTCGGCGAGTGAAGACAAGTTAGCATCAGAATGTAACTTGTCTGTATTAGTTGTGTAGCACAATGTAATCTTCTATAAATAGCGAGAGAAACCCTTGGAAAAAGGGTTGGACATTTCATGGTTTGGTCTAGAGAGAGGAAAAGTACTTTACTTGCTCTCCTTAGCCCAAGACAGGAATTAGGGTTCCTATTGTGAGATCATACTTAGAAGATTATTAGGTAAGAGAGTTGTAATCATGCTTATACTAGTGGAAATCCTTGGATGTAGTCCTCACTTATGAGGGCGAGCCAAGTAAAATCTCTTGTCAAGTATCTCTAACCCTTAACTCTAATTTATCTTTCCTGTTCATGATATGGTGTATGTTTGTGTATGATATATGGGTGCACAGCCTAAGATCTCACCCATGGGATTTTAGGCTGTTACAACGAGGCAACAAATTGAGCAAGCCCTGGGATGAAGCGTCGAATATAGGATACCTTACCCATGAAGCTCTTCAGTTCCCTTACCGTCCTGGGTGGTGGCATGGTGGTAATAGCTTGGGTCTTGGATGGGTCGACCTCGATTCCCTCTTTCGTTACTTGGAATCCGAGGAACTTCACCGAAGAAACCCCGAAGGCGCACTTCAAAGGATTCATCTTCAGTTTATACTCCCGACATCTTTCAAATACACGTCGTAAGACCTCTAGGTGCGATGTCCTAGTCTTGGATTTCACGACTATATCATCCACGTAGTCCTCGACCTGCTTGTGCATCATGTCGTGGAAGATGGCTATCATTGCTCGTTGGTAAGTAGCTCCTGCGTTCTTCAGACCGAAGGGCATAACCGTGTAGTAGAAGATCCCGAGAGGTGTCCGGAATGCCGTCCTCGGGGCGTCATGCTCATACATCTTTATTTGATTATATCCGCTATATCCGTCCATGAAGGAGAACATGGCATGTCCACTGGTAGCGTCCACGAGCATGTCGATGTTTGGGAGCGGGAAATCATCCTTTGGGCAACACTTGTTCAGGTCCCTGAAGTCGACGCAGCAACGTATTTGACAGTTCTTTTTCTTGACGGGTACCTGTAGATGGTGAAAAATGAGAGAGGGACAAGATTGTAAAAACACTCTCTAAATAGGCCTAACCTAGAGGCGATTGCCTATTCAGGCACATCTCCATATCTCATAATGCAACCCGTTCTACGAGCTGAATAAACTCTCTATGAGTTCTCTCTTATAACCCCCGGTGGAGAGGATGATATCATAGTGCAGTACTGATAATCTCACCAACACATTAAACCCATTAATCTGCTTCATGTAGACATCGCCTCGAATTCCTCGGCATCAGAACCAGGTCACTATATGGTACATGGTGAAGAGTTAACAAAGACGCATCCTCACGGATTTCCTCTTTATACGACTCAACATTCGAGTCTTAATGAAAACCTCAGGAATATCGAAGTTCTAGGCCTGTCCAGAACTCCCTGAGAGGCATACTACAGCCTAAACAGGCTTAAACAGACCTCATCCCAAACTCAGGATGGTCTAACATACCATGGATAAACACGCCATGACTTCAAGTATGTTGTAGCGTAAACACGCACACCATAACCAAGGCATAGCCAGCACGCACCAGCTGCAACAAAGTCGACCTTGGCCAGATGCCAAAGTCATAGCGCCACATAGCATGGCACCACGAACCATGAGTTCACGAGGAACTAGCCTTGGCCAAAGTCCAAGGCCGTGGCGCCATGAGCCATGGCGCCATGAGGACAGAACTAGCGCTAAAGCGCTTTAGAAGTTAGCCTTGGCCTAAGGCCAAGGCCGTGGCGCCATAAACCATGGCGCCATAACGAGCTAACCTTGGCCAAAGGCCAAGGCCGTGGCGCCATGAGCCATGGCGCCATGATAACAGGTTAGCGCTAAAGCGCTTTGGAGTTTGGCCTTGGCCTTTGCGCCACAAGCCAAAGGCGCTATGAACTCCTGGCCTTGGCCAAATAACCAAGGCCACTCCTATACTTGTGTCCTGGAGGCACCACACTCACGTT
>JAJJMA010272027.1:0-10232 GCA_023529015.1 Papaver nudicaule | reverse complement strand
TTTCGAAACCTTAAATCTAAAGTTCGAAATCAAGAATTGGTTTCGCTCTGTGGAATCTAGATTTGGAAACCATACTTTGGTTTTATTCATATGTGAAAAGGAGGGGATACCAAGGTACACCACCAGTTTTTGATCACGAAGTAAATAGACAAATTATATCCCTTGTCCAACCAAACCTCAAATTCCCACAAGTTATAAAACTTGACTTGTTCACGTCTGTGAACTGGAATCTCAACAAGATTTCTATTGTCTAGGTCTTGGACAAATAAATTGTGACTCACAAAGAATTCTATATAAGTTGATATCAACACCAATTGCAATACTTTAATTATAATGTAAAAAATATAATGCAGAATAAAGTAATGCAAGACGCCAAAAAACTTTTGTTAACGAGGAAACTGCAATCCAGCAGAAAAACCCCGGGACCTAATCCAGTTTTGAGCACCACACTGTATTAAGCCGCTACAAACACTAGCCTAATATTAGAATTCAGACTGGGATGTAGTTGAGACCGAACCTTCCCTCCAAGCGATTCAGCTGCACTCGCGCTACTTTATGTCTCTTGGACCTCGCAAGATTGCCAAAAACACCACAACCACCAGAAGTTGCTTCAGCCGCAGTGAAGACTTCAAACACCAAACCCTTCCTCCAACAGGTATGATGAAACCTAGATTCATGAACTGAATCTAAAAATCCCTAAGTATAAAACCCTAGCTTACTATTTTAGATTTAGAGAACTTATTCCAAAACTATTACCACAAGGTCAATCGATAAACTCGAGTGATTCCCTTGTAAGATTACAAGCACACAACAAAATCTTTCTATCCTGACTGGTTCTCTTTACATCTCGCAAATTTTGATGTATAAGACGACCAATCAACAAGAATAAAACTATCAACAAAGATAGGTTTGAACTTGTGCTTCTCAGATCCCCAAGAGAAGTCTTTTTAGTCGAAACCGAACAATGCAAGTTGATGCTAGACGTTTGTGTAAGGGATGATTTCATAGCATTACATAGGCTCTCTATTTGTAGTGATCAATGACACATAGTTGCTTAGAATAAAGCTAACTTGAGATTCAAGTATTCTCATAAATAAGGAAGGAACTCTCTAAGTATGGCAAGAACAAGCTTGTTGCCTTAGATAATTATTTACTAATAATGATCTATTTCCAATTAATTCAGGGCATTGGTAATAATATCGTGCAAGTAATTACCAAAGATAATTTACTTACTATACCATAGAATTAACCAAACATAGGTGAATTGTCGCAATTAACGAAATTACTCTTCTTAAGGAGTTTCCTTAATAAAGTCTAACGGTAAATGTAGTAGTTTCCTAGTTTAAGATCGCAACTTAACATAATTAAGTTTGATCAACAAGGAAAGAAAACCCTGATCTCATTCAGCCAAAAATAGTGTCACAAGTGCCAATAATATGTGTGAAAAGATTGTCTCAAAATCAAAGAATACTTAAAATAGCCTTATAATGACCATATCACATAAGTCTGAACTGATCAACTGGCACTGACTTGGTCACGCCCTTAGGTTGGCGAACCTAAGAATATAGGTTGGCGAACCTAGTTGGCTTGAAAGACCAAATCAGCCTAACGGTTGGTGAACCTAAAAAGAAAGTTAGTGAACCTAGTTGCCTAGAAAGTGACTTTTTGGAATTTGCACTAGATAGGTTGGCGAACCTAGTTCCAAAGGTTGGCGAACCCAAAGCTTAAAAATCTTAGCCAAATCAGAGGTTGGCGAACCCAAATGCCTAATTTATAGGTTGGCGAACCTAAAAAAATTGGCGAACCCATACTCATGAGTCTAGAAGAGTTTACTTCAATTTCCAAACTAAGTAAAACTTAGTGTTAGGGCATTGTCCGGTCAAACCCACTAGCGTTGGTATGTCAAGCTGGTTGTCAGTTTTAGGTGTCAAAACACAATTCTTGATTTAGCCTACTAGAGTTTAGATTTCGGAATTGGGATATGGACTAAGTAGTAGAGATCTTGAAGACGAAGACTGTGAAGACAAAGAAGACATCAATTATTCTTCATCGACAAAAGGTTAGTAGGAGTTATGACTTTTATGGAAATTCTTCAATTCTACTTACTCTATCTTTCGATATAGTCGGATACTTTAGTAGAGATACTAATAGCGATTGAGATCGTGTTCTTGTCTACATGACCATGTGTTATGTTGGTATTTGTTCCCACAAATACTAAGTTTACAAGAATACATGAGATAGATTCGATACCATTTGTCCATTGCAATGGTTTGCTTGCAAATCACTTGTTGGATATGGGTGAATCTAAAGGAGTACTCTTGAGCAAGAGTCCAGTGGATAATAGCTGAGGGCGTCTAACACGTCTAAGTACTGGTTAAGCCCAGTCAAGTCATTATCAATACCTTCTGATTGAGGAATCCATGAAAGTAATAATTCATGATCAATTGTGTGTTCTACACATTGATGAAACTCATAAGAAGGAATTATCTGTAAAATCCTGTCCCCACATACAAGATGTAACTCATATTGTTAAACGGGAAAACAGATTTAATTGCTTTGCCAAAAACCGTCCTATTGTAAAGAACTATTCATAGTTCACAAGGGCAAAGCACAAGGGTTATAAATTCTTTCATAGACCCTTCTCAGACAATAAATGGATATGAATCTATCTAAAGTCTGAGAAAAATACTTTCAATTTTGGAATGGAAAGAATTAAACCTAATAAATTCCAAAATCCCTCGGTCTCAATTAAGAACTGGAAGGAGATTCTCTCTTGGGGACGTGAAAGTATTTTAGGTCTGAATATTAAGCTAGTTTCACTCTAAAGCTTGATATAAAGACATCGTTGGAATAATTTCTCACAAACTAACTCTAAATGTTGAGACTTGCTCCAGTAGATCTTAGTAAAGTCAATTACAAGAGAAATATCCTAAAAACACCCTACGAACTTTTTAAAATCAAGGGAGAATCCCTAATTGACTCACACATGTGTGTATCACACATGTAAGGCCTAGGAACCCCTAGAACCGGGTCTGAAACTACTCACTGGGCTATTCCGTGACAGACTGGGTTGTCCAGAACCCATGACCCGGTTCCCGAACCGCTCGGACCCGAATTTCTCTGGATAAGATCTGTCGAGTTTATTCTTCACCGCACTTCCTTCTTGAGGTTTAGAAAAGCTCTCATGGCTGTTTTCTGCAACTGTGAAGATCTTTGAGGTTCGTGAACTGATTTGCTCCATCTTGGTAACAAAACGAGTGGGTTGGAATATTATTAAAGGGGCTATAACTCATTCTTGCCATCTCCTTGTAGTTTGGGAGAAATCATCAAATGAAAAAACTATGTCTGAGACGGTTCACGAACAGTCCCATGATCCAGGTCTGAGTATGCCTTTCATCAGCGATGAAGCCAAAGCTGAGTATGTGAAGAGACGAAACTTCATTGTTGAAAGGAAATTAGACAGAAGTACTCTTGCATCTTATCCACCATTTATGGATCATCTTGCGTGGGGTTTCATTCATGAAGGTATTTATGTCGACAACTTTCCTTTTGTTGTTCGAATGTTTTACGCCAACATGTTTGAATGCAAAATGGATCAGCGTAGTTTCAAGACTCGTATTGGTAAGCGAGTTTTCGAAGTTAACAGGGAAGTGTTAGGGCATTGTCCGGTCAAACCCACTAGCGTTGGTATGTCAAGCTCACTAGTACACAAATGATCATTTAAGACGGTTTTGTACAGTGTCCGTATGTATTCAGACACTTCCAAAAAAAATGGCCGGAGCGTGTCGAGTGTTGACGTGTTTTATATCCCTTATCGCTACTCTGGCTTAAGAGTGTCAGTATAAGGATTAACGGACATGGCCTTCCCAACCACCCGTCGCACAGAGATGGAAAATTTTCCCAATTCTAGTGGCAATACGGGTCTCATTAGACACTTGTAATCACTCAAACCGTCGTAAAGATCATCTAAAACACGCAATAATATCATTCTGAGTGTCCGTTGTATACCTTTCAGACTCCAGAAGTATTTTGAACCGTCGTAAAGATCATCTAAAACACGCAATAATATCATTCTTAGTGTCTGTTGTATACCTTTCAGACTCCAGAAGTATTTTGAACCGTCGTAAAGGTCATTTAAAACACGCGAAAATATCATTCTGAGTGTCCGTTGTTTACCTTTCAGACTCCTGGTACCATTCGAACCGTCGTAAAAATCGTTCATGGACACGCAAAATATAATTACAAGTGTCTATTCTATACACTTTCAGACTCTTAGGATAATTTGAACCGTCGTAAAACATCATATAAAAGACGCAAATATTAGTCCGAAGTGTCTATTCGATACCTTTCAGTCTCTTGGTATCCATTTGGACCGTCGTAAAATTCATATAAACGACGCAACATATTAGTCCCAAGTGTCTGTTCTGTACCTTTCAGACTCTTGGCGTCAGTAATACCGCGGCTGCATATTGATAACAGACACGCGAATGCAATATCCGAAGCAGGGTTCCACCGTACGATGTCAATAAACTGTTCTCTGATGATGGAACATCAGCCGTCCAGATACAAGCATTCTCAGCCGTCAGAAAAGATGCATTTTGCACCGTCCACGTGGTATTATCTGAGCCGTTAATTTCCTGGAAATATTTCGGATCTGGAGCCATACACGTGTCGCTAGATCTGCGGGAGATGATGGAATTTTAGCCGTTTAGATTGATACCTCTGTAACCATCCACGTGGCTGGGTAAACGGTTTTTTTGCCATGTCCCGGGTCGGGTGATAAGAATGGTTATTTACCGATACCAGCCGACCCGGACGGGTCATCCAGGGGAATATTCATGCAATTAAATTAATCTGGAAATTCATATTATTAATAATTTTTGTTTGTTTAACTCGGCTCTAGGAGTTTGCAAAAGAAAATATTACAGACCATGCATTTATCATCTTAAACACTAGTTCTTTAGTTTTTTGGATGGAGACTCCAAATGATGTTCTTCCGGTAGTGATAGCATCCTTGCTACGTTCCTCCTATTCTTTGGTTTGCCGTCTGGAGGAGTTTGATATACCCTGCGAGCCCTAAGAGACCTTTTCTTCTGTTGTGTTATCTCCATTGGATGTTTGAAACCTGCTATACGACTGTCTTCATGTTGACAGGCGCGACAGGCTTTTGATTGCTCCACATCCTGTGACTCATTCAGTAATTCCTGTGTCGAAGACAAGATATTGTCGGCTCCTGGTCTCATCAGAGAAACTTCAGCTGTTTGCGTCTCAGGCATATCCAAGGAGACCCACTCTCTTGGCCAAGCAATGGCCTTTCCAAGTGCCTTCTCTAATATTTTAATACTTCCAGTCCGTACGGGTAAACGGTAGGTAGGCATTAATACTTCATCAATGAGGACTCTGTGGCAATCAACATCTTCATTTGTTGCAGGTAACACCTTTTTTCTCAGTAATTTGAATGCTCTACCTCGAGCAACAACATTTGGATTGGAACCTGACACTCCTGACCAGATCTTGCATTTTACACCCTGCGGAAATATGTGCAATATATAGGAACATCAACAATATTTATTCAAGTAACTGTACAAACAAAAAAAAAAACTTACCCCCATATTTGGCGCGGATTGAGATTCAGTACTCTGAGATTCCAACTGTGAACCTTGTGCATTTGTTGTCTCCTTGCGCTGCCCAGATTGAGACTCCTTTCTCTGAGATCCCCTTCCAGTTGGTAGAACATTTGCTCTTTTTATCTCCTTGATTTGCCCGGATTCAAATTCTTTTCTCTGAGATACCTTTGCATCAATATAGTAGTACGTGGTAAGTAAATTTCATGCAACATATATTCCGGAAACAAAATGGAATCCATCAGTCATGACTCAAGTGAAAACACAAATAAAATTATTTTCCCTCGACAAACGAGCCAAGCAACTAACCTTGGTACTGAAGATTATATGAGATTTTGGCCAGTCGACGAAAGCGCCAGTCGCTTCTCCCAGATTATCACAACCCATATCGGCTATGGGTAAACTGAGTTTCTCCTCTAACACTTCATCAACCTGCACTAAATTGCAAACAATCTTCTGCTCTTTTCCCCCACCAACCTGAACGGTTTGCACAGTTTCCCTTTCGATATAAGCCACACCTCTAGCAACAATTTTTTCCTTTTCTTCAGAATAAAGGCTGCATGGTATACCCTGCAGATATACATGGCATATGAATAACATAAGAGAAAATACCAAAACAAAAAAAGATTAAAATGACTGGAAAAGAGAACATATATTAACTCTTCCAAATATGCCACTCTCAAATCCCTGATCTGGTACAAAAGATCTTCCTGTTTTCTTTTTTTGTGTACGTTCCCCAGTTTTCTTGAATGATTTTCCTGCTGGTATTGTCCTCTCGAGATGTGGATTTAAACGCTCCCCAGTATTGCATCGATCGGAACTGTTGCTCTGATCTGGAGATCCTTGTGAAAAGGATGGGAGACTTGGAGTATTATGCAGTACAGTAACCACAGCCCTCAGGCAAGTAATTACTTCAGTCAGTATATCAGCCATTAATCCTGCCTGCACCGCTACTTCCATTTCCCCAACCTCTTGATCCTGAAATGGTTTCGCTTTGATCTAGTAATTATGAAAAACATGTAAGGATGTACGGAAATACAGATAACGATACGTAGGAGCGACCATGTGGATGAAGCTCCTACATCCCTTTGATCATCCCGGTAACAAGAGAAAATGTCGAGTAAACTAAGACTAAGGTTAAACACCAACAAATTTATCCATCTGTTATTTTGCAATTTATCTGCGGCCAATTATCCCCTGAATCTACTAAAGTTCCCAAGTTATTAGGTAAGAGTACAAAACCCATTGGGACTGCATATATGAGACACAACTCTCCATTTCTTGCAGACGGCTTAGCATGGAAAATAAACCCGAAGATCAATTGACCAGCCAGGGTTGACGATGCCAGATATATAGAGCGGTGTATAATAAGACAGTGGACTTACTAACCGGCGAAACAAGAAAAAAGAATAAAAAGTAAACCCAGGTTGACAGCAATCCATGACTAAACAAGTGAAACAACTCTTGAATACTAACATCTGATTATATGGTATCAAAAAAACAAAGCTTCTATGGCAATATATGTTGAAGAATGGAGTCTAAAGATTTTTAGTGCATTATGGGAAATCTGGAAGCAGAGATGCACATGTGTCAGATGAAGCCTAATGTTACTGAGACAATAAGAAGAATACAACTTTCAATGAGATGAACAGTATATCCTTTTCAGTTTAATCTATCAAAAAATTATTTGCATAAAAGAAAACTAAGAAAAACACACACACACACACACACACACACACACACACACACACAAAGATATAGTAACATCGTTTGTATTCAATCGTGAATAGGTTGCAGAAACAATACCATATGCCCTATTCCCATCGGTCCTGCCTTTCTAGACACTTAACCCTAGAACATCATTTTGATACACCAACCCTTATTGAAAACAGCCTATGATTATCAGATCTCTTCAAAGCAAAAAAAATAAAATAAATAAAATAAACGAGTTCTTTCCTTCAAAAGATATTAAAAGCAACATCATGCATAATACAAAATGAGATAAAACATGACTGATATTAAATCGAGAATGGGTTAAAGGGATTATACCAGTATAAGAACCAGCCAGAGAAGAGATGAATCCCTGTGAAGAAAACGAGTTAGGAGTAGACTTATGGTTTGAGAAAAAGATAAATCTAGTTTTAATATCAGTTTTAATAACCGAATGGAGAATAAAGTAAAACTTAACTTTAAAATGGAGCCAAAACAGGGCGGGAATCATCCCGCTCTAAGAATTTTCGTTTGATTTTCATACCGCCAAAAAAAATTGGATTAAAATTTGGGGTGATTTTGATCTTCCGAGAAAGTTTCAAGATCTCGTGTAACCAATATGGTTAGTTTCCGCAAATAATTTAGAGAGAATATTGGGTGGTTATCTCCATTAAATTTGGGGAATTTGTTTCCCAGCATATTGATATACACTTCCCTAATATTTCTAACAATTTTCACTAAATTTTGGCAACAAATTAGGAAGATCCATAGGAATTTTGAATTTTTGGTTTGTAACCGCAAGACACCACCTTGTTTGATTCAAAAAAAAAAAAACGCATGACACCAAATAAAAAGAAAAAAACCGCAAGATATATGAAATGCAGAGACACACATACAGGGCCCAATACTCATGAAGGCGAACATGTCAGACATATTGGGCCAGAATCATGCAAGCCCAAGTAGTTGCTGAAAGTCGCAAAAGGGAGCCATCATAGAGGTTTGTGAAATGCAAGAGTTTTAGGGGGAAAGAGCTGTCAAACGGTCCACCGGAGTTTGACAGTTCAACTTGGTCGTGTTATCCTGAATCACTTGATCCGTGTACATCGTAGTGTGTTAATGCAGAAGGTCATCTCACTCAGGACAGAAGTTATAATTTGATCAAGGTTCTTCAGACAAGCATTGGAAGATTTCAAGCAACTCCAAGCATCGCTAGAAGTTGGTTTTCACTTTCAACTCCACAAATCCACCACTGAAGTGTGTTTCTCTAAACACATTAGATACTTCGGAGCGCCTATGGAGCTACCTCCAACTCCCGCACACCACACTACAAGGATACTGACATGCCAACCAATGCAAAGAACTAGAGAATGCTATTTATATATGTGTGCCTATGAGGTTGGGATGTTCACAAAAACTTCCGAAACTTAAAAAATCCTTTGTACTGGTTTACAAAATAAAATAAAATGAAATGAATACAAAGCAAGAAAAAAGTAGGTCACAATTTGTGGATAAATCTGATATGAGTGGGGCTCATAAATGTGATCGTCACCCGCTAAACAATTCGGACTACTCCACATTGAGTTTTCTAACACAACGAAGTAAAACCATCCAATATTGCTAAATTGTGAAATTTGAGCCATATTGGATAAAACATTGTTTCTTTAGCTTTTTGCATGGTATCTCTAAATAAAAAACAGTCTTTTCAAACAAGAACATTAAATAACATAAGAAAATGTGCACCAAGAAGCAATTTCCAACTCTCAATGGGTATATCAGTACTTCTGCATCATTTGAAGACTGCTAATTTCATGCACATGCAAGTGCTTTCTTGGATGCTTGGGGTCAGGATTTACTCCAAAGCCTTTCAGTGATACATTCAGCGCCATGTGAGGTACAATGTGAAGGTATGGACGACGTAATGCTTCTTCACATCGAGACTTCCAAATAACCAGGTTAGTTTTAGCGTCCAAATCATAACGGCATAGACGTTTGCAATTCAGTGTAATTCGCCACAGCAACACGCTGTTCTTACCAAGTGCAATAGGCACATAATGTATCATCTGCTCTTCCTTCTTTCCCAATTCAATGCTGCACTGTTTCACCCATTTCCTTCCGCTGCATCTGGTATGTCCTCTAAAACAGTTTCTTTTCTCGAGCAACCACCAACGCAGAGTTATGTCGCCTCTATGCTGGCTCGTATAGTACAAACATAGAGACAGTCCAATTTGGGCTAACCCCAGCCCGTGAATGGGTTTTCCCTTCTTAAAGATCTTGATTGGGGGTGGTGATACTGTTTCGAGTTTCTCAGTTTGCAAATCGAAAGATACAATACATAATTTCCTTCTGTTCTCGAGCCAAAATATACTTCCATGTGCAAATATACCAGACGATTCACGTAGTCTGTACTGAAAGTCGTCTTTGTTCCTCCAACCCCTACCATCGCCAAGAGTGTACACTTGGATGACTTTCCCATAGGTTCTCACAACTTTATATTCACCAGTAGACTGACAGTACCCGAATCCTGCCTTCATTTCATGAAAATGTGGAGAAGGATATGGGTGTTTGGGTACGTGGAGGTACTCACCAGTTGATGGATTCATAATATAAACTGGATCATTACTGTGTGGTATTCCAAAGCATACCAGCCCATTGCATGAGCCAATAATATATGGGCAATTCATTTCTGTACTGCGATATCTTGATCTTAAAACTGGTTCTGGGCCGATGCTACCGACTTGTTCATGGTTGATTTGTTTTGGCATTAAAAATACATGTAGACAGTAAGGCGTAGTGGAGGCCGCAAATAAGAGACCCAATCTGTTTTCACCAAGCACTACCTGCCATTCCTTGCACACGGATTTGCAGTCGAGAACACTTTTTGATGTTGGTAGGGAAGAC
>JAJJMA010272010.1:0-12894 GCA_023529015.1 Papaver nudicaule | reverse complement strand
AAACGTAGTAGGTTAACCCAAGTCGGTGACCATCTCCTCGATTCCTTCAACTTCTTCAATTCCGACCGTCGTTTCTACTTCTTCAATGTAAGAGTGCATTTCAATCAAATCATCATCATCCAAGTCTTCACTATCACCATCCGATACGTTACATTGAGGGATGCCTTGCTCCATGTAGTAAGCGGTCCATGCATCAATTCCCGTCTTGTATTTGTTATACCAATCACATGAGTAGTTTCTCTCTACGTTTTCCCAAAAGCTATGGGGATGAAATGGAGGTAGTGGGCAACTAGGTTGTAGCTTCAGACCAACAAAATGACATCTTCCAACATGCCCGATGAAAAGTCTCCTATCATTCACATTGGCATCGCAAGGAGTCTTAAGCGGTACATAAGTTTGACTCAAAGCAAAGGAGTAGAAATGTACCACGCAATTGAATGCCTCCGCTATAAGGAACCCGCATATTGGAAAATCCATCCAATGGTCATCTTCGATTCTAGGGCCTCCACGTAATTTCCTTCGAAATTGTATAAATTCCTCATTTGTACCCGCTACTCCCCTAATGCCATCCTTCATCATTTCTTTGTAGAAATCCCGGTTGTTGCATAGTGTGAGGTCTAACCTCTCTCGAATGTAGTTGCATTGATGCCAACCGGGTGTCGGAGAAGCCGCGAAGGGACCTAGTTGCTCGCCCGTCACATGATACCCACAATTGCCATCTCCTTCAACATCTTCCATGCTTATAATATAAGGTCGGATGATCTCGGGAAGGTCCTCCATGTAGTTGCCATATATCATGTTGAATTTCCTACAAAGATTACCCGACTTATCCTTTGGTGCCGAAAATTTTCCAAATGCATGTTTTGTCTTGCGAGTTATTTCCTTCTCTTGTGGTGTCGCCATCTTCTTACCCTTGCCTTTCTCTATTTCCAAGGTAGGTTGCTTGGGAGACGGTGGAGTGGGAACAAATACATTCTTGGGGATGATGTCTTTTAGAGTCCACTTCTTGTTGTAACTAGGTTGTGTGCTAGGTGTCTTACTCCCCTTATTGTTGCCATTTCCCACGCTTGATGGAGCTTTGTTTGCCCGGCTCCTCTTCCTTGAGCTCAACACACTATCTTGTACCGGCATCCCCAACTTCTCCATTTCCTTCCTCTCCTCCTCATACTTTGCATTGTGGTACTCAATACCGGAAGGATTTCTTTTTGTGTAATCTTTAGACGCTTGCAAATTGTGAGCTCTAGTTGCCTTCCTCGTCATAGTTTGCTTCGACCTACCCTTTCCCGGCCTAACCTCCGGTTCTTCCAATCCCTCCTCGGTGTATGGCTCCACGATCGGTATCAACTCGTGCAATAGAATTTGCCTTTGCGCCCGGTTACTTCGCTTGTACTTCTCAAGGAGCCTTTTTCCAACATCCGTCTCCTCCAAGGGTTCGTCGGGATCAACGGTTGGACGAGGAACAAAGCTTAATTGCTTCCAATGTGGATCAATATCCTCAAAAGGTATGAGATCGGGGTCTTCGTAGTTGGCCATGATATGTCGGCATGGAAGTCCCATCGATTCCATCAACATGCAATTACATTCATCGCCCGGTTGGATGTTGTGTTTATCCTTTTTCTTTCTCTCTTTCATCAATATCTCGATGCATAGATGTGAGACGTTATGAGTAAGGCCGCGGAGCATCTTGTGGTCCCCATAAGTTTGGTGTTGCATCATCCTATTCCATTCAAATTCTTCAAGGATCCTCCTAACATCACATGTGAAATACTCATTCCATGAATCGAAGAGGGAGACGAACGAGTCGATACACCCAAATAAGTTCTTCTTCAATCGGTAATGAGACGCCTCCACCATGCTTGTGGCTCGGTTCCCGAAGTGTTTGTGTTCATTCGTGAAAGCGTAAACAAACCGTATTGCATGATGATCCAACAATTCTTTCTTCAAATACTTAATGACTTCGTCGAACTGTACGCTCCAACGATCAACAAACAATTCATACCTTGAGTTATAAATTCCACGGGTCGGTGAAAAAACCAAATTATCCCACTCTTCCGAGAATAATCTAAACATTTCTTCATTCGCTTCAAACTTAGCAAGGAACTCCTTTTCCAAAGGCTCTCGTTGATCTTCCGGTGTCTTTTTAATCTTCTGAATTTCACCCATCTTGATAGGTTGTATTATCGGTTGGCACTTTTTCTTGACACAATTCCAAATGTGATAGGTGCAAAGGAAGTTCACGGCGTCGGGAAATACATTTCTTATAGCCGCCATCAATGCATCTTCATGGTCGGTCACAAATACCTTGGGAAGCACTTCCGGATCGTAGAGCATCTTACATGCGTCCAATGCCCATTCATAACTCTCGGTCGTCTCTTCATTCATAAAAACAAATGCCACCGTGAATGGTGCCTTTGTCGACGTATGACCAACTATGTTCAACAAGGGCATTTGATACCTATTGGTTTTGTAAGTGCAGTCCAACAAAAGAACTTCTGGAAAGCATAAGGCCAATTGGACCATTGCCGGGTGGGCAATGAATAAGTTCCTCACTCTTCTCTTGCCATCCAAATCCTTCTTGACCGTGTAGTTGTGTTGCTCAAATAACCACATCAATTGTTTAATCACACTCCTACCTTGGAAACCCCTCCTTTTAATTGTAGCTCTTGCATTGTATACTTGTTTCAAGCTACTCTTGTTCTGCGGGTTATCCTTTTTCAACTTCCCTAGTATTTTTATGGGAGGGACACGTAATTCCGACAACGTCTCGATTTCCTTGTACTCATTTGGTTTGAATGCTCCGACTTTGTAGTGTCCGTGAAGGTCATGTGGACGTTCGTGATTATGACGGCAATCCATGTTTGGATTCATATGCCACAATTCTTCGGTACGGTTGCAGTTAAAAACTACCTTGAAAGGGCAATTCGCTTTCCTTGTCATTGTCTTGTACCTTTTATCCATCTTCCCGGGCTTTCGAACTTGTTTCTTCGTGTGTCTTCTCACCAAGGTGCTTACCCCACTCCTCTCACAAACCATCACTAACCACCATTCCTTGCTTTCCCTACCTTTTACGAGCACGCCCATTATTCTCTTTGCATGTTCTACGATCCAATCTCGGCATTCGTCTCTACTTTTCCAAGTCTACATAATCAAATCGAAACAACTAAGAATTTGAAATACAATGGGGTTGACTAAAAGAGAAGAGCGAGGTAAAAAAAACCTACCAAGCCGAGAAAAGGTAGATAATGATCTCTAGTATCTTCGTGAATGGTTTGTAAGGGATCCACATCTTCGGCGGTTGTTTCAATACCACCCGGAACAACCTACAAGAGAGAAACACATGTAAGCATGCAACATTCGGCCTTCATTTGTTAGTAGCCGAATCCACATTCGTCCTTTATTTTGGCTCATAGTGCCAGCCGAATTAACATTCGGCTGGCACGATAACTCATGTTAGAATCCGAATGTACATTCGGCTGTTAAAATTTACAAGCCGAATTAGCATTCGGCCCCTATTATGAGAGCTTTTGCCAGCCGAATGTTACGCTGTAAAATAAGAATTCAAGTTCTTATTCAGCAGCCTACATTCGGCCTCTATTGGTACTTAGGTTAGCAGCCGAATTCGGATTCGGCTGCTAAAGTTTAGAGGCCGAATGCGTGAATATATTTCAAAAAAAAAACAACATTCGGCCCCTATTATGGCAGCCGAACTGTTCTTCGTCTTGAACATTCGGTTGCCATAATAGGGGCCGAATATGGCGCTGGTGAGACATAAAAGTCTCACCTTTAGCTCGATTTCGGCCATAAAACATGATTTTGAAGTATACCTGTGTATTTGAAGCAATGGGTTCATCATATAAGTGCTCATCTTCAGGATTTGGGACAAAAAAAATCATCGAAATCGTTGTTTTCTTGAGTTTCCGGTAAAACGTTTCGTGACGATGAAGATTCTCCCATAACCGGATTTCTTGCAACGATCATTGTATGTTTGTTACGATGAGGTTCATCAATGTTATCCCCCCCAAACATTTCACAAAACACACAAACAAAACAACAATCACACCAAAAACCCAAATTTTTTTCTTTTTTTTCCCTCTTTTTCTTCCCCTCTCCACACAAAAATCTCCCCAAAATTCTGATTTTCTCTCACCTAAATTATCTAAAACCTTAAGTATATACTTTACTCTAATCTTATTATTAACTCTAATCTTATTATTAACTCTAATCATGTGAGGGGTAGTTTAGTATTTAAAAAAGTTGGAAAACTAAAGGGGTCTCAAAAATTACTAGGGGGAGTGACGTCGGGAGGGCTTGCATACTTTGGGAAGGGCTCAAAGCATGTTTCTAAGAAAAGCTAGATAAAACCAAACTTTGGATCATCAGTTGGGAATAAAGGGTTCGAATGCTAAAACCACTCCAATCATAATCGACATATAAATTCAGGGCCGGCCCTGACAATTTGGTGGCCCAATGCAAAATTATTTTTGTGGCCTCGAGATTAATAGAGATAAAAATGTTAAAATAAATAAATAATACACATAATACCATTAGTCATAAAGAAAAATTATTGTGATAATTTGAAAATCAATTTTCATTTTACATTTTTGAAGCAAAATCTCATGTATAATTGGCGTATAATTTATATTTTTAATCAATATCGTTAATTGTAATTAACCAAAACCATGATAATATCAATAATTATGTTTTCCATTTTTTATCTCTAACAAACTTTGTTAAAAAAACGTGAAATAAGGAGTTTTAATCCATTACTAATTACAATTTATTTAGAAAATTTATAGTAAAATGACTTTATTTAAAAAGTTTTTTCAAAAAAAATTATTACAATGGTACAATAAATAACCTAATTAAATTTGGCCCCATGAGAGAGTGGTTGGCCCCATAAAAATTTAATCCCATCCAGGGATAGTTGCTATGGGATGTCAAAAAATAGTGGAATATACCAAGTTACCCTTCACTATTTAAAATTAATATTTCTAATACAAAAATTTAAAACTTTAAATTTATTTTCATTTCTTTCAAAATAGATCAAAAGATTAAAAAAAAAAATTGAAATCATTTTTGTTGTTCGTGTTCTTCGTTTTTCAAAAACCCAAAACAATAATCGGTGAATGTTGAGTTAAACATCCACCGATTATTGTTCAAGTTACAACAATCAGTGGATGTTGAGCTAAACATCCACCGATTATTGTTCGTGTTCTTCATTTTCCCAAAAAACCAAAACAACAATCGGTGGATGTTTTTCTCAACATCCACCGATTATTGTAATAATCAGCTTTTAACGATTGTTGCTTAATTGAATCGGCTTTTAAAAGAATCCATATCAAACGATTGGGTGTTTATGTTTTCAAATTGAAAAATAAAACAAGAATCGGTGCTTAATTGAACCTGTAGCAACCGATTCTGGGAAACTAAGTTTGAAAATGTAAATGAAACTAAACCGTGAGAATCTAATAGACACTTACACCATCCAAAAACACACGCCGCTAATGCAGTACACGTACATATCCACATGTCGGAAGTTTGTGTGAAAGAGCTAGTGTTGTCGATTCCCTTGGCGTTTGTAAGTTTCTCATCCAAAACATTTCATATACTTCTCTTTTCTTTCTTTATCGAGACTTTTCTCAAGTCTTTTCAGGCAAGGTTTTTTTTTTAACACTAGATGAGAAGAAAATTCCTCACCAGTTGCATCTGATCGACACCGCAAACACTAGCTGCAATAGAGAAAACTACTCGAATCACCATAATTAGAAGTAGTAAGAGGATGATGATCTTTTTTTTTTACTCTTTCCAATTCGCTTTCTCATGATTTACATAACCCTGATTTTTACTCTTTTTTGTAATTGTTTTGCTCCTTTTCTTAAATTGTCTTGTTTCATATGTATGAATGAAAAATCGAAAGCAAACAATCACATCGATAGCATAAATTAGTAAAAGAATCAGTGTTAGTCAAATCTCTATGCTTGCTTTCGATTTTGCTTTCCAATGGATATAAAATAAAAACAAAATCACCCATTTACATTGATATGATATTTTAATCGAATTTCTTCGTTCTGTTTTACAGAGAAGAAATAACTTTATAAATCGGCGTATTTGTGAATTCGTATACACCGATTATTCTTACCATAATGCTGCCCAAAGGAAGAAATCACAAACAGAGGAAACAAAGAGGCTAGGACATGATAAAGAGAATTCATATATTTCAGATCAGAAGGCCAAATATGAATTCAGCTTTGTGAAGATTGTACAAGCGGTGTGACAATTGGGAGGTGAATTACCAACATATTAAACGAATGAAACTCAGACAATCAAAGAGTCAAAAGGTGAATTAAGAATCTTACTGTTGTTAGATTTTGGTAGGGACCAAGATCATATGGATGCCTATACACGTTTCCAACCTTTTCTGCAAGCCATGTTGCTCTCACTCCTTCGTGGTACTGAGATTGATGTAATCAATTAGTGGAGATAACCAGAAGATAAACTTGCAAACAAGAAAAAGATTGCAAAAAAGAAGAAGATTTTATCACACCTCTATTGTGGTTTAGTTCTGCAGAA
Organism: Papaver nudicaule; assembly: GCA_023529015.1. Classification (NCBI taxonomy): domain Eukaryota; kingdom Viridiplantae; phylum Streptophyta; class Magnoliopsida; order Ranunculales; family Papaveraceae; genus Papaver; species Papaver nudicaule. The sequence continues at coordinate 6,324 of JAJJMA010272010.1, read as the reverse complement.
TAAGGTAGACATGCCAGCCCAGCAGAATACTTAACGCAGTCCCTAATGGAACAATCAGCACCCCTGAAATGATCTGCAGGAAACTGAAGGTAAGTAATCAATTTGAGTAATCTTTATAAGTTTTCTTCTCTTGTACCAAGCCTTGAACCCATGACCTTAAGGTTTGAAACTACATTCTACACCACTAAGGCCAAGGAGGCGTTGGTGAGTAATCTTTATAAGATAAAAGCGGCTTGCTGGTGAAACTTACAAAATGGATTCTGGAGGAGCCATCTTCTAGTTGACCATCTTTTTCAGCATCATCAAGAATACAACCCACAAGCAAAATCTGAATCAAAATAATAGCATTCAAGTTTAACACCCAAACCCTCTTTCTGCAACTTTTTGTCTCTTTTAAATCGGCGTATTTGTGAATTCGTATACACCGATTATTCTACAAGACCAAGAACACGAATGAGAATCGGTGTATTTTTCAATGTATATGTAACGATTCTGGTTACTCAAATTCTGGGTAGATTAACTTTAATCGGTTTATGTTGCTAATGATGTGTACCGATTGCTAATATATGTATCTATATATATATATACCGATTGTGCGTTGTTCAGATTCAAGATTTTGGTTAAAAAAATTCGGGTGATTCTAATGTTTGATCATGTTTTATAATTTTTAATCTTGTTTTAATATGAGAATTAAGACTAATTAATCTTGTTTAGACTTTAATCATTTAATTAGCAACTAATTGAGAAAGGGTAAAACAGTCATCTTTTATAAAAGGTTTTCAGATTTTGCTATATAATACCCGCCGAAATTATTTTTTCGTGGGGCCAAATACTAACTAATGGGGCCAAATTTAGGTAGGATAAATAAGGATTTTGTGGCCCCTAAAAATTTGTGGCCCAATTCCTTGAATTGGTTGCATGGCCTCGGGGCCGGCCTTGTATAAATTGATTAATCGCTGTTACCATCAGACCTATTATGAATGTCACACTAATGTTGGTCGGCCAATGATCAAAATCGTGTGCAGAAGGCCGATGATCCCAGTGAATACATTTGCCAATAGAGGTGTAAAACGTGCTGGCACGGCATGGCACATGGCACACGAAGGTGTGCTTTTACGTGCCATGAGTGGTGCTATGCTGTGCCAACAATTTTAACGTGCTGTGTCGTGTTGTGCTTTTCTAGTCAAAAGCAAAGCACGACATAGCACACGGGCATGACACACGAATAAGGGTGTTGTATCGTGCCGTGCTGTGCTGACACACTTAATTTACGTCATCCTAAAAAAATATTTTTTAAATATTTAAATAGCTTATAATCTTATAAATTATCAAGTTAATTATAATAAATTTTGAAAAAATCAATTAAAAATTTGTTTTTAATATTATATATTGCATAATATACAACTTTATTAACAAACAAAAAACATAAGTTGAATTTTACGTTATAAAAATTGTATCGTTATTTGTTTTTCTACCAAATGAACGTTAAATAGACACATTTACAATTATGTTTCTAAATATTTATTTATCACTTAATAAAATTAGATATTATGTATTGTCATAAATTTAATCAAAATAACAAAAATACAGTATAATAGTAATAACTAGGTAGATTTCATTTTTGTGTGAAATACACAGGTAATGTAGTGCACTGTGTCGTGCTTTACACGTGTTGTGTCGTGTTTAGCCGTGCCGCGTGCTGTCTTGTGCTTTATCGCGTGCTTGTTCGTGCCGCGTGCTGTGCTGCCGATTAGTCAAGCACGGCACAACACACTAAGCTAGCGTGCTGTACCTGTGTTTTGCTTTGTCGCGTGCCGTGTTATGCGGTGTCAAAATTTTAGCGTGCTGTGCGGTGCCATTAACGTGCTGGCATGACACAATTTACACCTCTATTTGGTATTTGCCAACATGGAATGAAAAAAACTCTTCATTGAAATAAAAGCCCAGTTGTTACTTACAAGTGTAAAAGCCCAGTTAGTAATTACAAGTTGGGTTTGAAGCAAAGCTGAAGTCGGTGCATAGCTTGTATGTTTCGCGTTGAGAAAGCAACATTGTAAATGCTCTCAGTGGTAATAAAGTAGCCATAAAAAACACACAGTAAAATCATCAGTTGGGAATAAAGCGTCATTAGAAGAAATCAAAGTTTGAGACGAAAGCTTAATTAGATCTTCCAAGATTCGAATGCTAAAACTACTCCAAAAGTATTATTCTTTCTTGGAGTATAATTTAAATTCATTAATCAGTGTTACCATCAGACCTTGTATTTGTATGATTCTCTGACTAGTGCTGGTTAGCCAATGATATATCCCAGTGAATACATTGGGCAAATGTCATTTGCTCATATTGAAAAAAAGTCTCTTCAGGGAATCAAAAGCCCAATTGTTATTTATAAGTGTATAAAGCCCTTTGAATCAAAATCCCAACTGTTACTTACAACAAGTGTATATTTCAACTTGCAAAAATCCTGCAGCTTCAATCAATTATATACAAAGCAAACGCAATTGACAAAACTTAAAACAGAGGACTAATCACTTGGTTGATCATGTTTGGTTACCCTAAAGTTTTGAACTGACCTACACGATTGACTAATTTGGTTGTCCGGGCCGATGTAGGTGTGGGATGTAAATTCCACTAGATTAACTGTTACTTTTTTTTTTTTGATTCTACCCGGGTTTGAACCCATGACCTAGGAATCCACCGTTCTACACGATGGTTCCTGATTAACTGTTACTTACTAGTGTATATTTCAACTTGCAAGAATTTCCATGCTATGACCCGAATCTTTACTAAGGCGAGCGTCATTCATCCTGAGATGTTACAAACTCCTCTGCAAATGGAGGCCGGTTCAGCTTAGGGTACATGACAAGATGAGCGTTTGCAGCTTGCAGAACAGCCAGCAAACTTGCCCAGTAAAGCATCTTTGGATGGATGATGATCTCATTGCCGGCTTAATGTAGCAGCAAAAGATGCAATTTCTTTTCCTGAAGTGGTAGGTGTAGCTGGCTACAAGAAGACCAAATAATGAAATGAATCAGTGAAAGCCCAAATAACATATGACACAAAAGATATGGTTGACACTTATGATTCACATTGTAAGACACCATAATGTGTCTGCCTAAATAATGTTGTAGTGTGTAAGCGTGTGAGTGAGGTGTGTGCATGTGACAGGCTATCTACAGCTGTGTGTGTAAGTGTTTCTGTTATTGTCGGTGCGTCAGTTATGCCTGAACTATAAAGGCAAATGTCTGTAGTTCATTTATGTTTAACTGTCTTAATAATACAACATTTTGTTTCTCATATGGTATCAGATACTAGAGAGATCCATTACAACATTTCAATACAACATTCAATAATACAACAATCAAAACCCTAAAATCTCTGAAAATGAGAACAACACAAACTAGTTTTCCTTCAAATCCTTCATCGTCTTCCGCTTCTTTACTTCAAAATTCTAGCAATTTTCCGCCTCTGATCTCTGCTGTATCAAATTCATCACCACCACAACCGCCGTCGTTCACATTGATCATCCAACGGTGGGGATGCTTCCAAAGGTTATGGACATTTGGCTGGATCTACCACGACCTCGTCCATTCGGCTTAACGGGTGTCCCCTTACCATAGGTCTGCAAAAAACCATATGGGCTATTTTCCGTTTTGTCGGTTCCCATTTGTCTAGGTTAAACCCACTAACCCAGAGACTGTTCGCGGTGGTTGCAAGGATGCGGCGTTATAAGCAACAAGCAACTCTATCAGCGTAAGACAAAGAAAGAGGGACAGTAGGCACAGACATATCAACTCTATCAGCACTACAATTCAAGTGAATGTTGGTTAATGGTTTGCTACCATCTGACCAATTTTGATCAGCCTATAATCAAATTCAAGAATACATTTGCCCGCACTGAAAAAATTCTTCACTGAATCAAAAACCAAATTTTAACTTACAGTACAGATTAATCAGCAGCTGATCATTTTTTTACCATTACATTTCTGGTAAAAAAATAAAGGAAAACTTTCGGTCATCAGTTGGGAATAAAGCGCGCGTCATTAGAAGAAACATTAGTGTGAGACGAAAGTTTAATTCACATGCTAACAGCCTATAACTACTGCATTCTTTTTTCCTGGAGTATAATTGATATGTGAAGTGATTAATCACTGTTAGCATCAGGTCTTCTATCAATACCACTGGCTAATTTTAATCGGCCAATGATCAAATTCGTATGCAGAATGTGAAATTTAGTAATTAGACATTGGGAAAAACGTACCACTAAAGTAAAGATAGAAACGAAGACGACAGTTGGAAATTAAAAAATTAACAAAAGCCCAGAAGATACAAAAGCCCAAGTAAACTTACAAGCAAGTGTATAAATGCTAGAAGAGCCTGCAATTTAAATGATTCCGTAAAAAGTTAAAGACTTCTTTTGTTTATCACACAACAACGAGACCTATATATTTACAGGAATCACATCAAAATTTAATCTAAAGCTGTAGAAACTTGATAAGGCTACAATTTTGCAGGTGAAAAGCGATAATTATTTATATCCCAAGGAGAGAAATCCCGGAAAAATCATGTGTCTCACATTAATAGTGGGCTCTCCTGCTAATCCTAATTGGTGGGGCCCACAATCCTAATCTAAACTCACACCAACCGTTAGATTCCCTCCCGGGATTTCACACGGTATTTTCTACAGTCAGTATAGCATTACTTGGTAAAAAGAAGAAAAAAACATTACCCTATATGTAACACCCTTTCGAGACGACAACCTCCTCTACATTAGAAATGTGATGGAACTCATGATGTCTCAAACTCCTCATGAAAGCTACCAAAATATTGAGGGTTGGGTCTCGGGGGGACTGGGACCCTCTGCTGCATCTTTATTTTCCCTGGACAAAAAAAAACATTTAATTTGCTTAAAATCCAACGATAGAAATAGAATAATAATGAAAACTAAAAACCATGAAAGAAAGAAAAAAAAGTTTACCTCAAGATGAGGAAAATTGGAATAAACTTTAGTATTGAGAAGAAATATTATTTTGCGAGGGAATTATAAAAAATACCAAAATTAAAAAAGTATCTTCTTCTTCCGGCTGTTTCGGAGGTATCACCATCAAATTAATAATAATAGTGTTTAGATCGGTGAGGGATAACCAGATTCTTGAAGAAAAATAATGCATCATTTAAAGGGAATTTTCAGATCTAATAAAATGAACGAAGAAGAAAGTTTGTTTTTTAGATGTTTCGGCTGCTGAAAATAGTTCAAGGTATCCTATCTTGTTAGGGTACATATATATAAGAGATTAGATTGATCATCCAACGGTGGAGATACCTTCAAAAGGTAATGGATACCCTAACGTATAGATATGGGCTATTGCGTCGGATCCTCTTTACCTAGGTTCAACCCACTAAACCCAGTGACTGTTCGCAATGGTTGCATTGGTTTGGCTACTCCAAGTCCAAATTTTCATTTTCTTGGAATATAATTGAAATGAATGTTGGTTAATGGTTGCTATCATTTGACCAATTTTGATTAGCCAATAATCAAACTCTTGAATACATACAACAGAGATTAATCACCAGCTGATCATGTTTGCGTTTACCCTGAAGTTTTAAATTAGGCATAGTATATCTGGAAACACACAAATAAAATGAGTCTTGCAAACTGACCTACACTATTGGCTAATCTGGTCGCTTACCCTATGTAGCTGTGGGGTGAAAATTCCAGAAGTTTAACTTGTGCATTCTGTGGCCATCTCCAAACCAAGGAAAATAGAAAACTGCAACTCTGCTTACGTGATATAAGAATACCGATTTTGGTGATATAAAATGTGTTCTTACACAGTCTTAATTGGTAAACTTCATGTTTGTTTACCATAAAGTTTTGAATTAGGTTCAATATCTGGAAACACACAAATTGGACAAATCTTGCAAACTGACCCCCAGTACCATTGGCTAACTTGGTTGCTTCCCCCTTATGCTTCTGTTGGCATCTCCAGACCTAAAATGTATTTTTTAGTACTACATTAGAGACTCCTTTTCCTCTGGTTAGTTACTTCCAACTTCTGGTAGGTTTCAGAAACACTATATCCTTGCATCACCTGATAAAGTAAAAGACATGCAAATCCATAAAGTTCAGGAAGATGGTGAAGGGAGCACATAGAAAACTGCAATATCAATTTTGGTGATATATTCATTGTATTAGTCCCTCTATCGCAGATTCTAACACAAAAAAGTTTTGAGAAGCTTACAGTCTGTATCGGCTGAGCAAGAATTTCCATGCACTGATCCAAATCTTTACTAAGGCAAGCGTCATCTATCCACAGATGTTAC